>JAEIFU010000089.1:0-266558 GCA_018904235.1 Lordiphosa stackelbergi | reverse complement strand
ATTATAGTTTATTTTGAGTAAAGTTCACAAGATTGATTATATTAAATGAATTAAAAAACGATTGAATATGGATTAAAGATAAACAATTAACTTCAAACTTAAATAAGACCGACTTCTTGGCAAAACTTGGACACTTCTCCTTGCTTCCAGACAACTCGATAACTCTATGACGGCAGGCCAACGACTCTATGACGACCTGCCACCCAAAAACTGCTCACGACTTCATTCAAAGCATCCGATCAACTGAGAGACACAACAAGAGAGAGAGAGAGTACTGCAGGCTAACTTTAGACTGATGCAATAAATTGGCGTCGTTGCTTAAGCCAGAGGACACTTCTACTAGTCCTTATATTCCCAATCCCACATTCCCGGCCCATCCTGAATCTTTATTCGCCCTCGAAAAATGAACTCATTTTCTCGATTCCCTGCTTTTCCTTCATGAAAATGCCATGCACTCATTTTAGTTGTTACCTTAAATGGTCCACAAAATTTGATTTCCACTCTCATGCCCTTTCTATACTGAATTTCTTTGATAAATTCAACTTCGCGTTTTCTATCAGAAATTTTCATTGTTTCTCTTTTCTTTAAATCTGCTTCCTTTCTCTATACGTACCATTTCTTTTCCCTGTGCCATTCTCTTTATTTTATCTCCGTTTTCGACATCTAAAAAAAATGTTCTCGGTTTAACATTTTTCATTAACGCTTTTGATGACTTGAACTCGGAAATTATTGCGGCACCGATCCCTTCCTTAATCCGTTCTTTAGTCTCACTTTCGAAAATGCGCTTGTTGTCCAATAATGTCTGTCTAGGATTCTCAGTTACAGGAACATTCTCTCGTTCAGCCGGATACATTTGTGACTTGCTTTTCTTTTTCTCTATCTCTAAATTTCCATCTCTTTCTGGCTTATCCTCGACTATATCCTTAATACACATGCTTTTAATCTTTTCCTCAAAATTTTTCTCCTTTTTCTTTGGAATGAACTTAGCTCCTTTCTCACTAAACAACATGTTAACATGCATTCAGTACTGTCGTACCAACAATTGCAGTATATTCAAACTCCTCCTGTTTAACGACATGAAAAGTTAAAATAAAACTCATTATCCACGCAAATCTCAGCTCAAAGCATCCAATAGTGGATAAATTTACCTTTCCCCAATGCCTTTAAGGCGTTTTACTTCGTTTTTAAGCACAATCCATCAAATCTCTGAAAAATGTCCTCCCTCATTAAACATAAATCACTCCCAGTGTCAATCATCGCAGTGAACGAAATATCCTGGGCGGTACAAATTTTATAAATCAGCCCTTCTTTGGGAGATTTATTTTCAAGGACATTAGTTGGCTCCTTCTTTACAGCGACCAACGGCTTTCTGTCTTTACATTCTTTTGAAATGTGGCCTTTCTTGTTGCATGTATAGCAAACTATTTCACCGCTGGAATCTCTAGCATAGTGGCCTTCTTTACCACATTTAAAAATATGTCTTACAACCACTACTCTGAGTCTTATTTACACCATCTTTGCGTTGATTCTGATTTGAGGCTATTTTCTTCTTCCATAGGTTCTCTTCCTCTAACTTTCTCATAAATCTCAATTTCATTTTTCAGTTCCTTTATGGTTTTTGCTCGATACAGACCCGCTTTATTTCCTCTGCTATCCAGAAATTCCTTTAATAAAATCTGAGCCAAACTCTCCTTCATCTAATTTTGTGGTTTTCCTAGTTCCATTAGGGTATACAAATATTCAATAAAAGTTTCATTTGGTTGTTTCTGCCTAAGCCTCATAATCTTGTGAATTTCTGCTGAACATAACTGTTTTCTAAACTCATTTTCCAACTCAGCCTTTAGCTTGGCCCATCCCTCAGGCACGATAAACTCCTAATGAAAAGCAGCTGCTCCACTCCAAAAAGTTCATTTAGCATAAATGTATTTTGAAGATCATCCCAGCCCACTGTTATAGCAACGTCTTCAAATTCGTTCAGCCATTGATTAACGTCTTGCTGGCCTGAGCCGGAAAAAGAAGAAATACTATCTTGCACATCTCTTAATGTAAATCTTGAACCCGTTATATTAGGAAACTTCATGATAATTAGATCTGTCACAATCCCCCCCACGCTTACCGATTCGCTCCTGTCAACTTCGACATGTCTGCCAACTCAAAGTAATCCAAAAGTCTGTCCTGCAATGCACTCTTTCTACCGTCTACACACTCAATCAAGCTCAGTAAAGTTTTGCCTTCATTGACGCACCGTCATTGCCAAAATAAGATCTAGTATCCATGGTTTGCTGCAAGATATCGTTTACACACAAAATTTAGAAAAATTTAAGCTTACCAATAATGAAAATAGCTTTGACGAGATATTTGACCAATATTAACTTCGAAATATTTTAAATTTATCAAAAGAATAAAATTTTATATTTAATACCCCTGTTGCTCACACTGCCTTCGATAATTCGTCTGAACCTGGGCAGCACTTCTTCTGGGCAGCGCTGCGTCTATTTCACTTCGTCGTTGATTCTGCACACACTTTTGCAAGGCCTCCTGATGAGTAGCACTTCTCAACCACCGTTGATTTTCGAATTATTTTGCTGCTTCCTCGTTCTACTCGTTACGCCACTTCTTGCGCAGTTTATTGAGTTTGTCTTTACGCCCTCGTGGCATCACTTTTCCTACCTTTGCAAATACAAGTTCGACTCACTCACTCCTCTTTACATCAGCACACAGCAAAATAATAGACTCGCCGCTGCCAAAGTTTGACTGATCCTCGATTCAGCAAACGTTGCGAAAAACTCTCTTCGTTCTCTTCTTCTCTTACGTCACCAGCCTTGCCTGCTCTCTCTGTCGTCACTGTGCAGATTTTTTGGTTTCTCTGTGCATGAAACCTACTCGCCAATGTCTGTCTGCACTCTTCTTTCTCGTGTCGTCGTTTCGTTTTTTGTTGCCCGTCGTTGTGCTCTTCTGTTATACACACATTCTCGTACAGTTTTTTGTGTATTCGTTTCTCATATTTCTGCGTCTCCTCGTTGCACACACGCATACACACACATTTTGCGCTTCTTTTGCTCGTTGGGAAAAAATTTACTGCGTCGTTTTGAAAATTTGGTTCAATTTCACAATTTGTTCATTTAACTTTTAGCTCGATTGCAATCCAAATCGTTTTTGTATGTTAACGCATACAGATTAATTCACTTTTCCTGGAACTCATCCCGGTCGAGCCCCATAAAATTTGTAGGTTTCACAAATTATAGTTTTATTTTGGGTAAAGTTCACAAGATTGATTATATTAAATGAATTAAAACGATTGAATATGAATTAAAGATAAACGATTAACTTCAAACTTAAATAAGACCGACTTCTTGGCAAAACTTGGACACTTCTCCTTGCTTCTAAACAACTCGATGTCAACTCTATGACGGCAGGCCAACGACTCTATGACGACTAACCCAACTGCTCACGACTTCATTTGAAGCATCGATCAACTGCGAGAGACACAACAAGAAAGAGAGAGAGAGTACTGCAGACTAACTTTAGCTGATGTTAATAATTAGCGTCGTTAGCGAAGCCAGAAGGACACTTCTACTAGTCCTTATATTCCCAATCCCACATAAAACATTTATCACAATCAAAAAATTTCAGTTGAACATCAATTTAACCCATAACTAAATTTAAGGAATTTTTTTTAGAGAGATGTAGCCCTGCTTTAAGCGATGGAACTTTAAAAAAGTTTCTGTTCAAACTAGTTTTTCAAATAAGAAAATGAAATCTCTTGAAGTTCTGGGACACCGACGGATTTTTCAAGCGATTTGCAAACCAACCGATGTCAAAATCTCTAGAGATTTCTGTGACACCTCCGATTGTAAACATAAAGGTGCTTTAAGAATCTCTCAAGGATTTTTCTGTCATTCTACAAATGGGTCAGCTTTAGTAGTAGTTAGTTATTTCCCGAAACCAAACTAAGCATAAATAACACAAGCGTTGCCACATCTAGTCAATATATATGTAAATTGTGGCCTTATGGTTGGCCAGAAAAATTTTTATTGACAAAAATTTAGAGGTTTTAGTTTGCGAAAATTGGAAAATATAGTCAAATTGTTTTCGTCTTATCCGTCGATATCTATGAAAATCTGGTGTCAGATCGCCACTGCTACGTGTCCATTAATATTGCTTCTATAAGACGAGGTTTTTTTTATTTTTTAAATCAAATTTTTATTTCATAAGTTCGACTTAGTTCATTTTCTAAAGACAATTAATTTTCGCTCAGTTACTTTTTAAATGGTCGTAATAATGAAGTGATATTTTATCACAAAATATTCATTATTTTGGAGTATTGTTTTTCCACTCAGACACTAATCACCAAAGGCCTGAATTTTTAGTATACCTCAAAATCCATAATTATTACCACTGAGCAATGTTTAAAAAATTATTAAGTCAAAAATCGTGCAGATATGCATGGAATATTCAAATAGAAGCAAACTGGTATAATTCTTTTATTTGTACGACTATTCTAAGTATATGATATTTAATATTTAAAAAATTTACGTTAAAAAACTCTCGGTTAAGTTATTTTCGCGATTAGGGCTCGCTAACTACTCTTGACGCTACTCAACGCATTTTTGCACCTTTTCCAAGCCTGCACTAACTCTTATCAATAAGAAAAAACTTTCATTGCTGCCTGCCCCCCACACTTCAATTATAGCTCACTCTACCAATCTTGTTTCTGGCAAACCAATCACCAAAATCTGGTGCGCCTGCCAATATAATTGGAATCATATTTCGATGCATTGGCCATAAACTTCAAAAAGTCGACGCCATAAACTAGAAAATCATAGCCGCAAAGCGGCTTAAACGCCGCGGCAAACGAGTTTCTCAAATTGAAATTAAGCTCAATGATTAAACAATTTTACTTTTGCTGCGCGACATTTTTATGTGACATGAAAACTATTTGCGATAATTGCTTACTTTGTTAAATTGCTTCGATTTGTTAGCTAAATGGCAATAACTTTGGCCTAGCTTAATTGGTTGACCCCGGCAGCATGTGCATTGAACTTCGGCTGTGGAACAGAGTTTGGGGGGTGAGAGGGATACCCATCAACCGAAAATGAATTTCTCCTACTGCTCGTATACTGCAAGTGCAACTATTTTTAGATTGCACAAAAAATAAACACAACAACTGGACAGACGACACGACTGAGAAGTTCGTTGCAAACACAGGACAGTGGGGCAAATACTAACATTTTGAGAAAGAAAAAAAATCACAAATATATTCTTTCAGTTTGAATGACAGAGTTGTAAAGGAATTGCAATTCCTCTATTCTATTGAGAGTAAATATGAATTTGTATTGTTAAATAAATTCGAATCTGTATGAGTTAATATGAAGACAAAAGGTTTTTAATATAACTCTAACATCCTGCTTAAAATATCACATTCTCTAGGACATTCACTGAGTGTTCTGAATGTAAGCATTCGATCTCTATATCTAGTTACATGAAAAGAATGTTCTTTCGGGCCAACAATCGTGGCAAGTGTTGAAGTCACAGCAGTTGACTTTTGCACTGCTAAAAAGCTAGACTTATAATCATTACGTTATCGAATAGCCAAGAGGTAACAATTTAGTTGATTGTGGCACGGACGTTGCCGGAAGATATTGGATAAAAGAGGCATAAATTAATCTATATTTTATTTACTGCCTACGCCCTTGTATTGTGTTAGTTCAAGATCAGCGGCAAATTGTCTTTTAGAGCATGTCTAAATGCAATTATAATTCCGTTGAAATTTGGCTTTGGAGTGAAGAATCCTCTTACGATTTTAAAAAGAAAACAACCCTCTCAGCATGTTCCTTGTTATGAGCATTCGTCACTGGAAAAAAAAAATTCACATCCAAAAAGTGTTTTATCGCTTGCCAGTCGAACAAAACTTTTAATTAGGGTTCGGCAATGTATACAGAGAAGTAAGCAGAATTAAAGTCGTGGCAATAGTATTTGTAAGTCTGCCAACAAATTGGTCCATGTGCTGAACACAATTAACAAACGATAGCTTTTAAACTCTCTTTCGTCTGCCTCGGTTTGGGCGAGCAAAAACAAGAAGCTAACACTAATTCTGCATAAGAATGTTTGACTAATTTAAGCTGTCAAGTAGTTACAGTTTTCTTCCAATCAGATCTAGGAACCCCAGACATATAAAGTTGATTAATTGAATTTGGAAATACACCAGGAGAGAGTTTTATTGTCAAATTACACAAAAAAGAAAAAATATGTAGAATCAAATTCAGTTACTTCAAATTCGTGTTACCACCACATTCTCTTGCTATGAAAATTACTGGCACTCCAACCACTGTCCACCCCCCCATGCCACATCGAACCTCAACGAACTTGCAACATGTTGGCTTTGAGTTTGAATCTTTGCCGGTTCTTTTGTTGTGTTTATTCAGTTTACAACGCGTTTTCATGTCGT
Source organism: Lordiphosa stackelbergi (assembly GCA_018904235.1). NCBI lineage: Eukaryota > Metazoa > Arthropoda > Insecta > Diptera > Drosophilidae > Lordiphosa > Lordiphosa stackelbergi. Next base: position 260,110 of record JAEIFU010000089.1, on the reverse strand, counting down.
CCAGTCGTGAACGCGCATACAATTTTACAATTTTTGTATTACGTTTGTTTATGTTTTATTACCAAAATACGTAGCGTGTGCCAAGCAAAAAAGGCGGCAAACAAAAAAGTGTCAAAAATTAATAATAAAAGTGCCAAATTAAAATTACATAAAAAGTGTGTGCTTTAATAAACGTAAAAATGTATTTAAATGTTGTAACCGAAGTATCAAAACTTTGTCTACGAAGTTTCTCACAAGCTGTTGCATACTTTATGGCTTGTTAACCCTCAACCCTGAATTTATGAGAGCAGACTCTCCAGCATAATTAACGCCTTATCTCGTTGCACACAAATTTAAAGGCTTAGTGCAGGACAATCCCCATGCCAGACGCATTCTCAATGGACTGCCAGCCAGACAAATACATTTCCGTAGATAAGAGATGTGTTTTATTTATAGCGAGCATTTGTATAAAGGAATGGTTTTAATTTTTGGGTTGTTAAACAGTTTGGCTTCGCTTTGGGATCAAAGTTTTTTGGAAATGAAAAAAGTTTGTGAAAAATACAACAGATGAAAGTTAAAAGCGAAAGTTAGAGTAAGCAATGTACTACTAAAACAATGTAATGAGTATGAATATGGAAAAATTATTATGCTTGCGGTGAAATTAGTTTCAAAATTTTATATTTGCTTAAAAATTCTTTTGTCAAATGGCAAAATAAAATAAATTGGATTAAATACTTTAATACAATGTGTGATACAATATATTTTCAAATTTCTTGCATTATCAATTTGTTGCTCCAACTCGTGCTTGAGAATTCTAATGCAGTGATTAAGCAAGTCTAAAGCACCGCATCAACTTTCGCTTTTCAACATTTTGCACTCTGAAAGTGCTACTTTTAAGTATTCATTAAACTTTGAACTGCAGAACTTCATAGATAATGGAAAATTAACATGGGCAGTTCTATAAACGCTGCTGAGCTACTGTAGCCTCTTTTTAAAAAACGAAAATATTGAGACTTTGAGTTTGTAAAATTTAATTAATTTGTCTTGGTTATATAATAACGATCAAATTTCTCTCTTTTAGCCCTGTCACAGTATTTCAAATAATTAGAAAATCCATGGCTTTGCTTTGATGCTCATGTGAAAAGTGTTTATATTTATGTGAACTAAGGGAAATTTCTTTGGTTCTGAGTGAGAAAATTATTCAGTTTACAAATTAGATCAGGGTTGCCCAGACTGAGCTTTCGGCCGCGTGTAATGAAATACTAGTACACAAAATATATTTTAAGCAAGAACAACAAATTTCGGTGTGTGTGTGTGGGAGCCGTAAATAGCGAAAAGCGTTCGGGCCACTGCGAGCAAGGTGAATGCCGAATACGTTAAGCAACTTTGTTGTTGCCTTCGAGTTTGCAAGAGACATTGGAGAGAGAGAGAAGAGAGACATATATGATGTTATTGTTGAAGGCCTGCACTCGCCAACAACAAAACTTTACCTAGGAAAGAAAGAGAGAATTTTTTGTTGCTTTATGTAGGCTTATGGTGCACGCGGAACCTTTGAGCGCCCGCTATTCAAACAACAACAAATGCGTGGAGTGGGCATGGGCGCCCTCGAATTAGATTATATGGAATGAAAACCCTACGAAGTAAATATTCTTGTCTTTAAGTAGGTTCAAATCAAAAAAAATCACATTTGTATCAGTTCGCATACAAAGTCAGAGAATATTAATCAACATTATACGGAAAGGAATATTTCCTACACGTACATTAATAAAATTTAACTTCAATTTCGGTTCCAAAGATCTTTATCTATCTAATGAGACCATCAGCTGGTTTTTCTTATCCCAATGAATCATATTTGGTCCTAATCAACCACCCCAATTTCATGTTTCCAGCTGAGCGCTTTCACAATTTTTCACGGTAGTTAAACTGTTTAAAGAACTTCCAGCTCCTTTAATTCAGGACCTTTCGGTAATTAGTCGCAGACATAGACAACCAACCAATTCATCTTTCGGAAGGGTGCTAATCTTCATTGTCATCACAGATGGTGGCTGCTTCACATTGTCTGTTAGTTAACCGGTTTTTGTTTTGGGCTGCTGGTTTTGTGTATTAAGGCGCGTGCCTTCAATTAATCACCTCCAGCTACGTTAGACGTCTTTTCTGCTTGATTTTTCAAATTTAATTTTATTCAAGTGGCAGGGCAAAGGATTATGGCATGAGACTTGAGCTAATTACTAGAGCAAGAGCATGAAGTGGATTTTATAAGAAGGATTTTCAATTTCAGTACTCGCTGTCACTGACAACTGACAAGCGGGTAACAGGAGCTGTCAAATGTCAGCGAAAGAGAGCATTGAACTGCCTCGAACACACCCCCCGCTAGAAATCTGAGATATCAAAAAGCAAGCTGTCAAAATATCAAGCAGAGCCAACAAGACGGGGGCAAATGTAAAATCAATTGGAAGCGGCTTTAGTTCAGAGGAACGATTCAAAGTACACCAAAGGTACAGACAGAACTTTGACTAATGATAGGGGCCTGGGATTGCGCGGAAGCGTGTGAATGTGCAGGAGTTGAGGGAGCATTCATTATGGTTTATGGTTTGCTTTAACCCTAATGATTCAATTATAATTATGGCCAAAGGGTTGCCACTGATTGGTAATTATGGTACAGAGACACATTTACGCTAATGTAGTGATAATTATTTGATAGTTTTGGCAATCGAATAGATGCAATGGATTAATCAGATTACTTTTTCTCTGTTTCTTCGAAACAAGCACTGTCACGCTCTTCATATTTTGTAATACGTTTCCAAAACTGTTGTTTGCAGTCGTAGTAAAGTATTTAGAGTCACATAAATGTCATATTTTATTTCATGTAAATGTTCGATTTGAACAAACTTTGTACCTGGCAAAGTTTAAATGCCTTGTCCATCACAAGTTTGCCATAGTTTGTTCTTACATTCGACTTGTAGATCAAACTCGGAAAATACGAGAACAGTTTGACAAACAGAGTTCACATTGTGTTCAGACAGCACTCAAACTTTTCTTAAATTTGATTTGTCAAACTCGTCAATTCAGTTTGCCAATAAGTTTGACTGTAAATATATTTGGTATGTGAAACACAATTAAAACTAATTTTGTCAAATTTTCGTCATATTTGTCAAATTAATTTGACTGTGTGAACTTAGGTTAATTATTGTTGCGCCTGATGTTAGCTGTTGGTCCGAACAATCTGTTTGTCGAGTTAGATCGCGACTATCATTTTTTAATATCTGGGACTGAACAGTTAGGGATTGTATTGAAATATTTTAGAAATTAGTTTCAAACATTACGAGACCTAGATCCAGCGTACAATTGATGGTTTGATTATCATAAGGTCGTTAAAGCACACACATGTGTAAAACAGATTCCTAAACTAGAATCAATTATTTCTTAATTGAAGCCCATAAATTTCTTGGGCCAGTCCCCTTTAATTACAAACAAGTTGGCATAAAGGAATTATCCTTAGTGAAAACCAAAAAAAAAAAAAAAAAAATGCCAAAGCTCTAGCGCAATTCCAAGGAAAGTTCTCAGAAAAGTTTCAGTGTCCCATTTCAGATCTAAGAAATCGAAAAAAATAATAATCTGGTACTGAAATCTATCTTTACAATTGTCAATTCAGGCTACTACACTGAGAAAAAAATAAAACAAATCGAAAACTTGAAAACTGGAAGAAAAATGATTGAGAAATACCTTGAAATCAGGGCTGCAAACCTCCTAAAAATCAGGAGGGAGTTCCTCCGTGGTTCGAACCCGCTAACATTTTTTGGGTTCGGGTTCACCGGGGGTTCAGAAGGTTGCTGAACCTGGGTTCTGGTTCGAACCGGGGTTCAGGAATAATTTTGTTCTTCGCTAATTCAGCAAACTTCTTACAGATAGCTGATATGTGTCAGATCTAAAGAAATGAAGTTTATGTGACATGTATGTAGAAGATGAAATCCACCCTTGAACATTTTATTCATACATATCAGAAGCTTGATAATATAATATTCGAACATGGATCATCGAACGTTTCATCAGGCTTCAGGTCAATAATTCACGGACCAATGAGTATTAGAGACACTGGGCGTAATGACTGCGAACAACTGGTTTCTGTCGAAGCGGTGTCGACTGCGCAACCGTTAAGACGATTTATTTAAACTTTTAAACAGAGACAGACACACGACACAATGAAGAAGGATGGTCAACTGTACAGCTGTTTTAAGAACCTCCAGGTTCTATAATTATGCAGGCTTTGCATATGCCCAAGTGGAAGCAGGCCATTGCTATGACTGTGCAAGAAATTCCAAAGGCATCACATGTGCAAAAACTGACAACAACAGAGGCCAAATTGGCAGAGTCTTTGTGTATGCGTGTACACCCAATTCGGCCCTTATTTATTTATTTATGTGACATTTCATCTTAGTGCTAGAAGTAAAGGACTTAGTCGGAACTTCAACTTGTAAATGTAAAATGTAAAGAATTTTAAAGTATTTATTTATTAGTTCCTTTTAAATATTATACAATGAAGCAAAGATGTTTTGTAATCTGTTTTTATTCAAAGGCTTACAAATGTTGGAAAATGGCACAGCAATTTATTGCAGCTAGAAAAATGTAATAGAACATGTTTTTTAGACGAACACTATTCTACTTTTTTTGCTACAAATCTTAAAATCAAAATTTGTCATCTTTCAACTTATCAACCCTTCTACAGTTGTTTGTAAAGCTTCAGCTAAAAAATCGTATGCTATTTAGTCTTAGGAAAAACGAGAAACAAATATTGATTTTGGCCAATACTTAAATTGCTATAACTTATTCGTCTATCCAAAGATTTATTATGGAAGAGTTTGTTTGCAGCTGGATTCGAACTCACGACCTTTACGTTCTAAGGCACAGCCTAAGCATTTGCACTGCGGAGATTTTTGCAAGCTGAGAGTTTTTACTGTGACTGCGTGACAGTCGATGGCGCCGAGAGTTAAGTTGCCATGCCCAAGGTCTTGAGTTTAAGTCCCAGTCAAATTTTTATAAATTTTCCATAACGTTCTTAATCCACGATCGTTAAATTTGGAATTCAATTGAGAATATATTCATGGGTTGAGATTTTCTTGTTTCTGTTGACTTTTAACACCGTTTCGTATCTGTTTCGAGACTACAATCTTGATATAACTTTGCCCTGAATTTTAATTTTCGACCTCATAAACTATATAATTTTGATCAGGGCGACGAGATGAGTCGATTTAGCTTTGTCCGTCCGTCTGTCTGTTTCTACGTAAACTAGTCCCTCAGTTTTCAAGTTTTCTTTTTACTGCACGCTGCTAATATGTCGGAACCGACCAGATCGGTATGCAATATCTTATAAGAGCGATAATTTCACCGAATAACATAATTTTGTATTAAATTTTATCGTTTTTATACCATGTACCCATTAAAAATGGGTAAAAGGGGATCATGAAGTTGTGCAAATGTATGTAACAGGGAGAAGGAAGCATTTCCGACCCTATAAAGTATATATATTCTTGATCAGCATCAACAGCCGAGTCGATTTAGGCATGTCCGTCTGTCCGTCCGTCTGTCTGTATGAACGCGTCGATCTCAGAGATGGTAAAAGATAGAGGTTTGACATGTATGGGACAAATGCTTCTTTTATCTGCGCACAGATCAAGTTTGATTCAAATTTTGGCCACACGTTATATCTCCTACAATTTTAAAGATAGACGATTCGTACTTTCTAGAGATAGTTAGTAATTAAATGGATCGATTTGCCGAAGAAATAATAAAGATCGGATGAACGGTTCTCAAGTTATGAGCAAAAAAGTGAACCAAGCCCCCCAGCTACCCACCCACCCTAAAAAAATGTTGCATACTTTTCGGATGGTCACCCTAAGGAACGCAGGAGCACTATTAAACATGTTTTTTCATGAGTAACGGGTTTATCGAAGTCGGTTAGAGCCGACTTTAACTTACGCTCTCGTTGTCAATTGTACAGGGAATATTGAAGTCGGGCTACTCGACTGCAACGGTCTTACTTGTTTAACTTTTTCATTGTTAATTTGATATGCTTTCAAATATATTCGCGTAATTCCCTTAAAATCTAATGACAATCTGTCGGAAAATGGGTTTTAGTTATACAAAATTTTTGATTTTCTTAAACTCGGTTATTTCTAAACCAGGATTTGCAAGGTACAGACGAAGTTAGCTTAGCCTTCTCATTCTGTATAGATTCAAGAACATTTTTTTAAGGTGTCGCTTTTTCTCTGCCTTTGTGGTTTTGAATTACAACGACAGGAATTGTAGCACAGTTCAATATTCGATCGAATCGTTAATCATAAATGAGACCTTTTCTAGAAGATATGATCTTAAAGCTGTTCGCTTTGTGTCTCACTCTGCTCGTCTCTCCGTTCCGCTTACTCATGCAAGAAGTGTCCAAACATATTTACTCACACCACTAGTCTAGATCCCATTTGAGTGTATCCAACATTGGTTTTTAGTAATTTTCATTTGCTTAGCCTTAAGTCAAGCCCCCTTATACAATTTTCCCATTTAAGCCCTTACTCGGCGCATAATTTCCACTTCTTCGTTCACTCTCCCCTCTCACAACTGCCGCCCGTCGATAACTAATCGTTCAATTCAAAGAATATCACGTTCGTTCCATCCAACCGCAACTTTTTGACACACTTTTATTGCCGCCGGCCACAAAGTGAGCAAATTTGTCCTCGCAAACACTTGCTTATCGGAACATTGCACTTTTTGCACTTACCATATAAAAAAAAAACAAATTGTCAAAGAATGAAAGGCACAACTTTCAGTTCAGGTTCTCTCTTATCTATGCCGGCCCACAGGCTAGAGGAGGCGAAGAAGAGTTATTAAAATCGGTTTTTACGAAAATGCATTTTGCATATAGAAACTGGAAATTGACGTTTAGTCACGTACCACACCACACCACCAAGCAAGCCAAGGAAAATTATTTAATATGCGAAGAAGTGTTGTGTGATGATAATGGCCCAAGAGGAAGGCGAAGAAGAACCAGTAGCAAAGTGGATGGAGGAAGTGTTCGCGTCACGAACAGCAGCAGGCAAATCGGTGGTGGATTTGGCTTTTGGTGGGCTTCCCCGCTTCAGGATGTCAAAATGCAGTTTTTGAAAGGAAGTTCATACAAAATTAATGGTCCGTGGTCCAGCCTTTTGTTCCTTGACCAGGTTTCTTCTTGGCTACATAAATCTAACAATGCAGGCTTTCAATCACTTGCTCAAACTGGCGCCTCGGTGTTGGTTACAGACATGCAAAAGCAACTTCGACTTTGGCTTCAACCAATAAATTCTGTTGGGATTTATGGCAAAAAGCGGGCGACAACCCCTCCGCAACTTGAGGCTGCCCCATAAAAATGAAAAGAAAATTCTTCCATCTAAATATAAACAAAACAGGAAAAAAGGCAAAGCAGGAGAAGTAAAAGACATTCAAAACGTGCAAATGCACGTGCTGCTCCAAATTTGAACGCCACATGAGACCCTCGCAAGGGGGGAGCAGGAGGGTGAGCCCCCCTCTTTGCGCTTCAGCGAACCAAACAAAAATAGACAAGTTTATGGAGCAGAAATCAACTTGAAAGAGTCTTTTTAGCTTCCGCTTAAGAAAACAAAGTGGATAAAACAAAAACGCGGAGAAGGGAAGAAACCTTTTGTCTTAAGTCTGTTTTTCTTATTTTGTGTTTTATATGTCAAAGCACATCAGCAATTTGTCAAACCGTTTTGCATTGAAAGCGTAAGATAAATGTCTAGTTTTTGGACAATTTACCCCTTTGGTTTCCGTTCAAGCAATTAATTGCTTAAAAGGGCTAAATGTAGGTATGTATTGTAGGTGCGGCAGCTTGCACATAAAAACAACATAAATCATAAAATATTTCATAATCGTTTTCTGACAGCTTTTTGAAGTGGCGACTCTGACATTTCCGCGCTGTTGTGCCAATTGAAGAAGTGGCAAACGCATCAAGATAATCAATTTTTATTTAAAAAAAAAACATTTTACTTGGGTGGTCTCCCGAGAATACTGCAAATGTGACCAAATTTCATGCCCATAAACAAAGTTGAAAGAGTTTTTTTTTTACATTTTTGCTTGCAATTTGTCAAGCAATTTGCATAAAATTAGAATGTATTTTCATGGATGATGGATGGTGCAGAAAAATATTGAATAAAGCTCTGTAACAATGACTCAAAATGTACTGCTTGACTTTGGCTAACGAGAAAAATAAGCACCTCTAAAGTTAAGGGCTACAAAAGAAATAAACTTTTATATCAAACATAATTATACTTGATCATACAATTGTTTTGAGACTTGCAGTTACAACTTTCAGTTCCACTCGAACTATTTCTGATTTTATTTATATATTAACTTCAAAAGTGAAGAATTGCTGAGTTCATTTTAAGCATATTTTTTAATAAGAGGAATTGTTTGAAAGAATTTAATATATTTAAGATGTTTTGTTTGGGTTTGTCCTGACTGACTGATTCACATTCTAGGCCAATCATTGTTTGTGATTTTTAAAATCGGTTTATAAGATCTTCCGGCAAATCTGGTTCGTAGATATGGCTAAAATTGGTTCAGAATCATATATCGGAAGCAATTTAAGCTATGAACTGAATATCGGTACTGTAGGTTGATAATATGGAGTTGGATGCTTTACTAGATCAGGACCAGTATCGAACCGTTGTTGAAACGGTTAAAAAGTGTTTCAGAGCCGTGCTTCTGAAGTTATTTAAGATGTAAGCTAGAAATTTATACTGTAGGTTGGAAATATGGAGTTGGATGTTTTACTGGATCAGAACCGGTATCGAATCTGTAGATAGTGGTTCCAAAAAAAGGCTACAAACCCGTCCTGAGCCGAACCCTTGGGACCGGTTCCCCATCGAAACGGAACCAGAACCGAACTTTTACTTTTTTAACCCTCTGCTTAGAAAAAGATTAGACTAGATCAAAATGTATTGACTGGATAAAATTAGTTTAATACTGCTGAATCGGAGCTTGATTATTTTAAACAAGGCATATTACGACTTCAAAAGGAAACAATGAACAAGACATGTTGTCAAGTGGCAAAACAAATCTTTCTCAACAAAAAAGGTTGTATTACACAGCCCAACTATTTTTTTAGTGCAGGTCGATTTTCATCTGATTATGTTAATATAGATTGCATTGAACGAAACTGTATCATTTGTTTAGCTCCATCAGCTCTTATTTCCACGATATGGCGGAAAATCGAAAATGTTGAATTTTTGGCACTCTAGGATTTATGGAGAACCCACTAGGCATAAATATCTAAATTTATGAGCTATTTTCAACCAAGCACATATCAATGTATTTTTAAAAATCAAAGGCGCTATTTAAGTACAGAGGAAAGATTCCAAATTGGACATCATCATCATTCGATTTATGGCATTATTTTCAATAAAGTGTGAGCTAGCGCAGGCAAAGGATTACTATTTTCGCCATCTGAGCACTTATCCAATTTTGTGATTTTTATGGCATTTAAATTTATTTATTTGCCAAGTTACAGCCTGTTTAAGACGAAAATATATAATTAAATTTATGGGAGGAAAACTAGATTATCTGTCTAAATCTGTATAGGAACTGTAAAGAGGCAACTTGACTTGGCAAAAATGGTTATATGTTTACAAGTAGATGATAAATTTTATGTTGAAACGAGTAGCCTTTTCACAGTTCCTATACAAATTTTCAGTGGGAATCTAGTTTTCCTCCCATAGAGTGAATTAGGTATTTTCGTCTGAACAAGCTGTAACTTTGCCAAAGAAATTTATTTAAATGCCATAAAAATCACAAAAATTCTACATTTTCGATTTTCCTCCGCATCCTGGAAATAAGAGCTGATGGAGTAAACATAAACTTATCACTTCACAAAGTTGGTAATTTTTTTTAAACCTGTGTTATTTTACCAAAAATTGTATCAACAAACTTAAAATCGATAATCCAAAGATCGAGCCGAAACCTTAGGTTCGATAAGTAAAGAAACTGATGCAAGAACCGAACCATCTCCAGAATTTCAGAAGTTTGGTTGAAAGCCATGTTGGGTTCAAGGCCATATCTCGGAAATTGTTTAAGCAATGAAATGGAAACTTGATATGTGAGCTGGTACAATGAAGTTAGCCTAACCCACAGGGTAAACCAATTCAAAAAGTGGTTCAAGTCCCCATCTCAGAAATTACTTACTCTGGGATGTGGTAATTGGACATTTAAAATATCTAAGAATTAATTTTAGCCATGAACTGGATATGTATGGGAACGTTATCAATATAAAAATGTTTTTAAATAAGTTTGAACAGACTCTAAAGTTAACACTAACTGGCAGTCAGTTTAAACTTGAATATAAACGGTCTCATAAAAAACATATCCACACAATGTAAAGAACCTGGATATCGCCGTGTATACAGCTTGTGTTTGAATAATAAAAAAGTAAAACTTGGTGAAAAAAAGATTTTCAATGCTTTTTATATACAAAACTCTAATACAAAAACTAATAAAAAGTATTTTAAATTTAAATAATTATGGCCGAAGAAAAAAATAAAAATAATTAAAAATTAATACTTTATTACAACTAATACTAGTACAATCAGCAATGTCAAGAAAATTTTCGGACTCACTTGGTACACAACTTAAGCTTGGTACATAACCATAGCACACTGCATCTCACTCAAGTAATATTAGTTCAAACTTTTTGAGCTAATTGCTCTTACGCTCTCAGCAATAGCTCTGCGTGCAATCAGGCACCGAAAATTTTGGAATGGGTGATCAAGCTGGTTTGAGATTGCTTCTCTGGTCTGTAGGTTCAATACAATATTGTTGCTTCCTTGCAAATTTAAGAAAAATTACAACAAAAAAATATTTGTTCAACTTTCAATTTGGCTTATGTCTCTCCATCCAAGGATGACTTTTCTTTTCATTATCGAATTCTTGAAAGCAATTGTGTTAAATCAAAGACTCTACATATATAGCCGCATCTCATACAAACTTTTGTGGGTCCAATATCAGCTCCCAAGAAAAATCGTTATTTGCGTCACAATAATGTTATCTATAATATCTATAAGTCTTCACCCAGAGAAATCTAGCACGAATCGGCGAGACAGAAATCGGCTTCAATTTAAATTTTTTCTACTTGATTATTTAGGACGAAGTCTGCTTGCATAGGGAAAGACAATTAATCTAGCCTTCGAACGTCCCAGAATTTCGTGCTTGATTTCAGTATTTTTGGCTTGGATCCAAGAATACTCTGTCTTACCGTACTTTTGATATCAAAACTGCTTGATCTCAAGCACGATCGGCTTGGTTTTTTCTCTGATGGTTTGGTACAATGCAATGTATCCGCTATTTTGATTCCATTTTATAGTATCGTCTCTCATAGCGATAGATAAAATAGCATTACCCAAGTAGTAAGTGTTTGTACCCTTCATATTTGTCCTCTGTCGCACTAGTCGCCTTTTACCTCGCAAGCCACTGAAGCAGCCTTCACTACTATATCGCCAGTGACCAAAGTCTTAGCCCAAATGAAATACACATTTCAATTGCCATTACAGAATTAGGCTGGAATGACGATTTTCGCGGTGAAGTGAGCATATCACTTTAACCTAACTAATCAGAGTTCTTTTATTTGCACATAGCTCCTCCTTAACTGAAGTACATCTCTTTCGTCGTGCCTCTTCTAGATACTATGCGAGTTCTATTGATTTCAGTTTAAGCTTCCTGTTTACATCAACGTCAGGCAGGCACTTCTGCTAAAGAAATCTTTTGTGGTCGATTCGTTTAGCTTTCGTGCAACTCATTTATTATGCATTTTCAAGCGCTGCGAGTTCTGCACTCTATTGTGAACCAAAACGAGAGTGACAAACGGCCACCACAAACAACAATTTGCAACAATTTATGAAAATTATGCAGTCAAGTCTTGACGGAGGAGACTAGAGAGTTGACTTCTAGTTGAGTGGTTTTGGGTTTGAGCTGCGTTGATTGTCGTAATTGCTGCTGTGACAGTTTGATTACGCAACTGATGCCCAGAAAAACTCTAAAAAAAAAGAATGCCGCAAAAACATTCAATATCAGTCACAACTTCTGACAGACCCCCTAACGCCTTGACACGTGTCGAATGCAAAATATTCGTAGGCAAAAAGCCACCCATTATTTTTTACGACAAATTGATTAAGCCTCAGTTTTTGCACCCCTTAACACATTGTGAGCATTTAGCAGGCACTTCAAAAAATAAAATCTACTCCCCACTCACGTGTCACGCACACGTGCGTAGATTATTTACACGCAATTTTTTGTTTCCTTCATCGTTGTAATTGAAGTTATTGATTTTTGTGAAAAGAGCATCTTCCCCACCCTCCGCACCAGTTCAGCTCTCGATTAGCCATCTCACCCGGATACATCATACATCAAATAAGGCCCGTCTTGGCTTCTGGTCCTACCACGGAAGTTTGCAAATATGTTCACTTAATTGCATTAACTTTTTGTTGTACGAGTAGAATAGAGCAACCCTAAAGCAAATTTCAGGTTTAAGATCAAAGTGCTGTGCAAACATTTTTGGTCATTCCATTTTGGTTTTAACCCCCAAAAATGGATTCGTTTCTTTTCCCTTTTTGCTTGTATATTTGGCTTGGGGGCGTCCAGACATTTGTTTGATTAGCGACAATTTTTACTTATGTCAGAGCATGTCCAGCAGGAGCATCAGCAGCAAACACGCCCCCACTTAATTACAAACTAATTACACAGAGTAAACACCATATTTGCGAGGGCTGTCTTGGTCAGAATGTATGCCATTGAGCTTCTAATGAGTGTGGAAATGGCATGTTTGGGTAATTAAATCAGAATTTTAGGGAAAATCAAAGAAAAAGGGAATTAAAGGCAATGTAAGGATAAGCTAGGATATGCTGCACATTTTTTGTAAAGTTGGAAACTCAATTAGGATCTTTAGAAATAGGTCAAGCTAATGGACTGCAGAATTAACGAATTAGGAACGCTACTATTGATAAAAGTGGTGAATTCCCAACCGGGGGATGTTGAGATTTCCTTAAAATTGAAATGCTTGTCTATAAGTAGATTACACTAGGAGAGGTGATGGTGATTCTAAACAATTTTCGAATATTTTGCGAATCTGTTGTGGGGTCTGCTTTTTGGTAATTTGTGGATCATTTTTAGGCGCGTTTTGTGATAACCCTTTACGTTTGATGAGACTGTCTTTGTCATGAACGTAAAGTACTGTTTCTAGACTTTAAAATAAACTGTGTAAAACAGTTCTACGATTTTTTTCAGCGAAGATGTACCATTTTGAACATAAGTGCTAGAAGTGACATCTTTTTGTACTGCCCATAAGAATGCTATGGGTATTGTTAAAAACTCCATTATATTTATTTACTCTTAGACAACTGTACTATGTTTGCATTGCATACCCGTAGGCAGTAGACAATTTTGTTATTTATAACTCATGTATTCAAAATGGAATAACTTAGGTAAAAAAATTTTGGAACTGTTAGGGACAGTTTCTTAAATTGTATGTAAAAATCTCCATGTATGATTCTTCAACGGTAGTTTGTAGTTTCATCAATAAATGATGCCAATGACGCCTAGCTTTCTCCATTTAGGTTTTTTTAAGTCTCCTCTGCAAATTGACAAAAGTATTAGATGTCCCCTCGTTCTCTCAGACTACAAAGGCTACATTCCTGAGGTCCATCATACCTGTATGGAGTTGCATTTAGGCTAAGCGTTTTACTCTGTAGGTGGTTAGAGGTGGTTAAGAGGTAAAGTATTTCGTGCTGATTTGGTTCAAACTAGATCAGAACTGCTTAAAAATTGTGAATGAACTCTATTATAAGGGCATTAATGTTAGATCCAAACGATGCCGGAAAATTAGATAGTTTTTAATTGTACCATATTATGTGACTTCTAAGGTTTTTACTAGCTGGAGAGGATCTTTTTCTTATAATTTTTTTTAATCACTGATTTAAATATGGTTAAGTAAATGTTAAGGCCTAGTACTAAAAGCGTTCGAATTTTTCTTTAAATAAACACCTCCGTAGATATTATTTTTTGGGATTGTAAAATCCTATTTGGTATTTAACCTTAAAGGAAAACTCGATCGTATTCAGTGCTAAGCTTTATACTTAAAAATAAACCCCAAAAACCTTACCTATTATTTACAAACCCCAAAATATAAAAAGATATTGTAACCAAATCTCAAGCTATGGGTGAGGGGTCGGCAATGTGAGCAGATAGCTTGCCACTGGCAACGGAGAAAATGGAGCTTAAAAGCTCAGTGTTTGAGTGTGCTCTACACAAAGACTGCTAAAACTCTGCCAACGTCTCTGCTTGCACTGCCGACCCCTGCTTTAGGCTGTCAACATTGCCAGAAAGTATGCGAGGCTTCATCAAAGCCAATTGAAATATATCTAACAAATTTTGAAAAAATTTTCAACAGCCCTTAAATCATTTTAAATGCATAACTTTTTAAAAAGTGTATAAAAAAATCGCCAAAATGTGTATCTCAATCAAATCCTCTTCATACAACATCAAAGACAGCTAATCAGTGCCAAAAACTTACACTAAATGCCAAAATAAAAAAAAACCTAGTTTTCCATAATCAACACATTTACTTACGCATTTAATACAACATGGGTAATACCTCATCTTCATCACATGGCAGCGGTGGTAAAAGTTCACGAAAATGTCGCAGTCTACCCAACTCACCGGACGTTCGCAGGTAACCTACAATGCACACCACAATTCTATTAATTTTCCCTCAAAAAGCTCTCTCAATTTTCATCAGAAAATGTCAATATCATTTTCCAGCCCACTAATGAGTGTCATTATAAATATTTTATACAAAAGAAAACCATAAATCAGGCGGCCTCGCCGCCTCCTCCAAAAAAATTTCTTTTTAAAAACAAACTTGCTCAAAATTTACGATAGCATCTAAGGAAGTGAGGAGATATTTATAGAGAGTGCTCACTTATTCACTCACTCCAGAGTTGACTGCTATTTTTGGTTAGAGGCTAATGGAAATGACATTTTGTGGCTTTAAAGCAAGTGCAAAATTTTCCCAGCTTTCGAAAGAAACTCAAACGATTCATAATTAATGTTTGTAGATGTGTCTGAGGTGCCGAAAGCGACACATTCGCACACAGAACTAAAACACGCAACAGTTGTCGGCTGTTGATCGACTTTAGTCCGTGCTACCAAAGGTTTTTGGCCTCTTGGAAAAAGTCTGTTGGCTGCCAGCCAGACTAGAAATTAGTTCTTGCGCTGGAGGAGGAAGAGTTTGTTGCCCCAGCTCCCTTCAATGGTGGATTACATAATCCAGCGTGATCAACTTTCAGCTGTCTAGCATTTCAAAGTGCATTTTTGATATATTTACGATGTAAGAATATCAACCCCTGGAAAATCAACCACCGTATCTAAAAACACATTTCAGTTATGATGGAAATGGTGTGACACAGTCTACGCTCGTTCGGGCTCTCTCTCTCTAGAAAGTCAATAAATAAAACATTTGCCAAAGTTGCATAATTGAAATAATATAATCTCCGAGTCTCTGCTCTGCAGTGTGTGTATGCTACTTATCGGTGGGCACAACCCCTGAGTAAGGTCGCTGTTTATTCAATAGAAAGTCTAGGTTATTTACGTATTATTTGTCCTAGCAACAACCCCCGCATCAAACATAGCACAAAATGTTGTCAGCTGCATTTTGCTTGTGGTGTGAAAAATGTAAAGAAGGCAGAAGAGTTGCGTGTGATGTAAACTAACCCAGCTTGAAGATAATCTAGAGATGGGAAAGTGAAGAGGACATGAAAGGGTGGAGAAAATGTTGGCTTGTGATTTGATTAGGAACATCCTTTCATATTATTGGCCTCATAGTGAGAGAATAATTACACTGGGCGACGAGTGGAAAGGAGTAAAAATAACTAGAATCGAGAAATCAACGCCACTCTCGTTTGTTCCGAAGTTTTTTAATACTTGTAAAAGCTCGCTTTGACGATTAGTGAATTCAGAATCTGCATTTTTAATTCTAATTTCGATCACGCTTCCATCATGAACAGAAAATATTTCTCACTAAGACAGACTTTCGACCGATAGTCATCTAGTCCGGGCAGTTCCAACATGGAAACAGACAGACGAACATTCGATCGGACAAAGCTCAGCCCGTTTCCCTGACCAAGAATTTACGCATAGTTTGTGGGATTTAAAGTGTATATTTCTATGCGTTGCAAACTTCTGGGTGAAATTAAAGGTATTACCTTTGAGAGGGTATACAAAACTATATGTATTTATTTCTGTTTCCATTTCCGAGGGAATTTAAAAAGTAAAAAGATTGGAATTCCGAACTGTTTTTATTATGATGTTCCCGTTTTCTAGTGAAATATAAACCGATTTTCTTTGCTAGTTCGAGTCGTTTTCGATCTTGTTTACCTTAACAAATTTAAACAACACTGCGCATGCGCTGATGCGGAATGGCGAACAACTTGGTTTTATTTCGACCGATTCATCGGTGCCCTCGATCGATATGGAATAATAGTCGATAGATATCGAGGGCAACGCTATAAAGAACTCACAGTAGCGTGAGCCGATAGTAAGCAAAGCAAAGTAAAAGACCGCCACCAGTAAAGGTAAGCCAGCCAAAGGAGTTAGCATCTGTAGTTATGGAGCAGTCGTGCCATGGAGCAAAAATGTTAGAAGTTGGTGGCTGGTGCTAAACGATAGTGCCCAAGAAGATATTTCAAAGTACCAGTAGGAAGTCACAAAAAGTATCTAGAGAGCGTGAATGAGAGCGAACAGCTGACAATTTACTGACAAAAGCAGTGTCGACTGAGCGAAGTTCCTCTAGCTTGTATCATTGTCGTATTCATTCCGTGTACCGCCAATCTTCCCCAGAATTGTAATATTCTACGGAGCTGTAGTGCATCCACCCCGTTCTTGTGTATCTTGGAGAGCCAATCCTCCCCACAGTTCTAACACTCTACAGAGCAGTCGTGCATCCCGCTTGTTATTGTGTATTCTTAGATCGCCAATCCTACCCAGAGTTATAAAACAACGGAACAGGTGTTTCTTTACCCGTCCCTTATTCTTAGAAATCACGGAATTTCCGACTGGAGTCGACATCTTACTATATACCCTCCCCCATCGGAACAGAGTAGCCGGAACGAATCACTGGGAACCAGGTACTGACACCCACAGACGGAGCAAGACGATCGGAACCAACACGGAACCCCGGCGGACATCGTAGCCCAGCCCACTTCGCCTAAACCCTAGAGTTAATATTACAATATAGAATATCCTGAAATAAAACCCAAAAGGGAACACATTGAAATCTCGGATTGTTGTTTAGGGAAATTTATTTACAGCAACCATGACTAAAAGAAATCCTAACTGTCTGTAACCCTGGACTCGGCGAGCACTACCCAGGCCAGAGTTCGTTACAACACTGTTCGACACATGACCCATGATATCTAGTAAACATGAAATTTTAAGAATTTGACGAGCTATTCAAATATATAACACACACTTATAACATAACAATAAGCAGGACCTCTAGACTATCGTGTCTGATGTGACGAACAGTGTGAAGGCAGCCTTACATAACTAAAAATATTTGATTAATGAATAGTATTTAAACTAAATTTGGGCTACTTTTTTTCTGAAGTCACAAGCATAAGACTGGCTACTAGATGATATGGAAGGAAACGCATTAAAATGTTAGGTTTTGAGCAAATTTCTAATTTTTCGTCTAATCAGTAGCATTTGCCCCTAAATAAAAGTAAAAGATTTAATTTGAAATGTTTGTATGTATCCGAAATTTTCTTGAAATTTCTTGGATAAACTACTAAAATTTTCCGTACCGAAGTTCAAGATGTTTCACATCAAAATATAACCATCTCTGAACCTATGACTTTATGGAGATGTTTGCTTCTGCCTGCTACACACATTTGCACAAACTTAATTTACCATTTCTTCTTTTTTCACCACTTTGCGTCTCACACTTTCCCAGTAAGCTGTTCATCCACTCCTTTGGGTCATATCAATGGCATATAATTACGCTTATTATCAACCATTCAACACCTACTCAAAAATCTTCATAGCCCGAACCAAACGACACGTTCCCTGCCTCCTCTAACAAAAATATGGAAACTTTTTTTTCAAGTACCCTGAAGTCAAGCGGACAGCAGACTCACATAAATTGCACACAGACTTCGTCTTCTTCCTCTTCTGGCTGGCCTCGCCTCACCAGAGACTCAACTTGATGGGCAGGCAGAAACGATCGGAAAAAGCGGTTTTTATGGTTGTAGCTTGAGTATCTTATGGATGTGTGGTTGCAGTAGCCGATGAGAAATTCCCAAAAACTTAACGGGGCAGGTTCAAGAGGTTTTTGGGTTAAGATGAAGTGAGTTTTCATCATTGTTCTCAACTGGCCGTCATTAGAAATTGTAATGTGACACGCTGCAAAACGTGTTCATCTCAAAAGTCGTGTGCACAATATGACTCCAACTAAAGTATTGTGTTCCTCTTCTTTTGCTTCTTTGGCTTTCCAAGTGTGACATAGAGTCACGATTTTCAGTTATTAGACGCAGGGAAAACTTCTTTGGTAAGAACACAGTTGTTTTGTCTGACTTTAGAGACGCATTTTCTCAGCTGCCAAGCAAGAAACAATTAATAGCGTCTGCTAACGCCCTCCTCGCCACGCCCCTCAGCCCCACACCCTCTTTTGCCCTCACATGCACACGTGCGGAGCTGGCGACGACGTCGACGACGGCTAAACTCAAAAAGATGTTACTAATGGCTGGCTGCCACCTTTTGTTGACTCGGAGGGACGACGACAAGGAACGACAAACATCTTTAAATATGCAGCAGGTTGGCCCGGAGTTGTAAACAAGCCGCAGCCACAAATGGAGAGTGGCCAAACAAAACTCAGTGAAAACAAAAACACAAGAAGCCACCTCAAGAGGAGTGGAGCAGAAAGCCTCTCTTTGGGGCCAGCAGAACCCTCCATCCCAACTTGGCACACTCAAGTAGTAGCTTCCACTTTTTTTAGTAGCTCATGAAAGAGTTTGGAGTTGAAAGTGTGAAAAGGATGAAAAAAAAGGGTTAGAAATTGTGGTGAATTTTTAAATTAACTATTTTGCTCAAAATGTAACCTAATACTAGTAGTCCTCCATTTCCACTCCATTCCATTCCCACCATCTAACTTTAAAAATGATTAAACGTCTAAACTACCAAGCAAATATTTTAGACCAATTAATACGCGCTTATTAATATTTAATAAACTCAAAACACCTAAAGTTCTTATTCCATTTCTCCATGACATGCTTTCAATTCGTTCATGACATTTACAAATGAAAATTGTTTTCCATTGCTTTGGCTCATTACAAGTTTTGCAATTACTCATAACGCTGATTAAAAAAGGCAAATTAAGAAAAATAATAAAAGACCCGACGCTAACTTTTAATAAGTTTCGCTCGTAAACTTCAGCAGGGGTGCTGCTGTTGTGCTCAGACACCTCCTACGCATAAAACGAGAGACATACAATTGTATCTTATGAGCGCTGCTTGCCATTTTGCATTGTTGTTGGCCATTAATAAGGCAGCAGAATGAAACCAAGTAACAATTGTATTAAATGAGTACAAAAAACACCATAAAAACAAAAAGCTGACAGACAAATGAAGTTGCCAACTGTATGTGTATGTGTGTGGGCGTCGACGTCGACGACGACGAGTGCAAATTAAATGCAGGATACCTACTCCTGCGGATCCTTTCATCAAGTGTCTGCCAAGACATTTTTCTTTGCCATTGCACAGACAACAAACACCGACAATGGCTACGAGAAAAATTTCTCAAAATTACTTTCATATTATTTTATTTGCATTTTATTGTTGGAGATGTTTTCCCCGGTGTTTGCCCAAAACGTCAAGTTAAAAATCCCAAAGTCAAAGCTGTCTGTGCTTTGCTTTTCTTTTTCTTCTGCTACTAAAAGGATGTCGATTGTCTGAGAAATGTTGTATTCGGAGATACAAGATGTATGGAAGGCAGGAAGTGCATGAATCTGAAAACAAGGGTTGATAAAAAAGTTTAATAAATCGAAAACAATTTGTTTAAATGGAAAGTGCTTTCAATTCTTAACTTTATATTATTTTTTAAATGCGATAAAATACTCGTTTAATTTTAAAATTTTAACATTTTTTCCTTTAAACTTTGAAGAATAAATACTTCAAAGTACTTCTGAAGTACTCCTTGGTGTTTTGGGCAAATGCTTGGGCATAGGTGCCAACAATTATCTTATCGATAAATCTAAGAATGTAAGCGCAGAACTAAATGGGCTATCGATTCGATCTAACCATATAAGTCGCCAGAACCCGATAACATATTTTCTGCCCAATTTCAGCAAAACGTGGGGTATGTAAAGACCTGGCCTTACACAATCTATGTAAGCTGTCCCAAGATCAACTACATTCCCATTAGGTGAAGATAAACTAAAGTGGTATTTACATCGAAAGCTGGCAAAGCTTCACATGCAAATCCAAACTGTTATAGGCCAATTTGCCGATACTCATTTCTTCTTTAAACTTTTAAGAGACTTATAGAGTAGACCTACTCTTATTTACAGGTGAGGTAAACTAAAAGTCCACATGCAAAATGTCTCACGGATTAAAAGATCACTTGAAGTAGGCGACTTTTCTTTTCTTTTCTTTTAGTAGCATTTCTCGACCTTCAATAACGTCCCACTGCCTTGAGCAGATGTGGCGCTAGTAAAATTCATCGACCAATTGCTAACCAGCAGGACGTTGTACTCCCAACTTGGCGGTGCAACTGCTTGCAATTGTGTTAGCAGAGGTACTCAGTTCGATCAAAAACGTACTAACACACTTTTACGTCACATATCGCTCCTGGTGGGAACCCTCACGGGTCACTGTCTTATTGGCAGACACGCTGCACATCTCGGCGTCACTTTCCATGACTTCTGCTGAAGTTGCGGGTACTAAGAAGAGGAGGAATCGGTACAACACCTTCTTTGCCACTGCGCCGCCTTGAACAGAAGGAGACTCAGGACTCTTGGTCAACCTCTGCTACTCAACCTCTCGGAGACATCCGGGCTAGAGATCCCAGCTCTGCTCAAATTTATTCTGTCCACACAATAGTTCAGTAACGAGGATTCCCCTAACTCAGTCTTAAAAAGGGAATAATTATGGAATCGCAATGGGCCAAAGTTGCCCAATTGGGAGAGCGACTTGTTGCTCTCAGCCCTCGCAACCTAAACTTACCCAACCTAAGCGTAGCCTTCTTTAAATATCTCAGCGATGTTTGCTGAGATTTTAACAACTTTTCGTACTGTACAGGAGAATTGCAGATAAGACATTGAAACCTGTTTTCTGAAATAAGAAAATTTATGTTTATGCTAAAAATGCCACAAAAACCCTGATTAAAGGCATCGAAAAAGTTCCAAATCACAATGCATTTGCAGCTTTCTTGTGCTTATTTACAAATATTGTTTTTCTTTAAGTTTAAACCTTTAAAAAATCACCTCACAGCTATCTAGTTCACTTGTGTTTCTTGCGGGATTTCACCCTATATACAGGTTTGCCCATATTCGACGGACCCATCTGGCAACGCCATAACTTTTGACAGAGACGTCAGATCGCTTAATGACATACCGCGTTTGAAGCGTCAGTCTAAGCAGATTTTTACCATGGAACAATACACGCCACGCGAGCGCTCTGAAATAGATGAAATTTACATTCAACAGAACAAGTCAATTGTGAAAACTCAACGTGCTTTTAAAAAATTAAAAAAATTTGAAAAAGTTCTCATTGCATGGGACCGTAAATAAGCAAAATTGCCGTATTTACGCCACTGAAAAATACTCGGAGATTCACGAAGTGCCTCTTCATGACGAAAAAAGTCACAGTTTGGTGCGGCGTTAGTGCGAAAACGGTCATTGGGCCGTTTTCTTCCAAAATGAAAATGGCCATGCTGTTACCATCAACCAGGAGCGTTATCGCGACATGATGACCAATTTTGTGATGCCAATTATTCGTCGAAAGCGTATGAGGCAGTTCTGGTTTCAACAAGACGGCGCTCCACCGCACACAAGTCGCATAACAATCGATTTTCTGAAGAATTAAAACCTTATGGTCGGCCGATTTGCCCCTATTTTGGGGAATTTGAAGTCAAATTTACATAACAGCCAAGAATAGAAGAGCTCAAGGACAACATTCGTGAAGAAATAGCCGCTATTCCGGCCGATATGTTGGCAAAATCGGTGGAAAATGCTGCAAAAATGGCACAATAACGCCGTCAACGCCAGAGGCGGCCATTTGAGGAGATATCAATTCATCAATTTGCGTTTTAATTTTTATTTTTCTCTGGTTTTGTTTTAAAAAAATGGGTCCGCAGGTCGCATGGGACTCTTAAGCAATTACATCGAATCATCAATTTCATCGTCGAGGCTTATGATAGCAAACATTACGCCGGTAGAATGATTTTGGATGCTGGAAAGTTTCCTAAATGACAGGTCTTTTACAGTACTTCAGGATTCAAACTGGTGTCCCTCAAGGATGTGTGCTGAGCACTTTTCTCTACGCCTTTTATACTGCCGATATGCCGAGTTGTCCTGGTATATGTTTGGAAGACCTGCTTGACTTTATAGTCGCCAGCAATATTTTATTAGTCCTGTAGCAATATTTTACGGAAATATGTGGATGGAAATACCTTGCAGTAATTTTGGATAAAGGCCTAACTTATGGACTTCATACTGATAGGATCAGTGGATGCATTAAGGCCGGAGAAAATAAGCTTGGATGGATATTATGGTCACATAAATGGTTTGAGCTTAAAACACAAGGATTTATAAGACTACTTTGGCCCCAATATGGAAATATGAAAATATCTTTCCAGTTTGTCTGGTGCTGCTTGGTTTGCGCACACACTTGTAGGAGTTCCTTTAAGGGGTCTTGCCCAGACATACTGAGACAAATTATCTGGCCATCCTAATAAATTAACCAGAACCAGGCTTTATTTTAGCGGGTATAGAAGGAGGACGAGGAAGAGAAATTTTTTTGACATTTTTATATCACTCTACTTCTTCTATCCAATTTTTCACCATCCTTAGTTTTACGATTTCTCGTATCTTATTTTTGCATTTATTTATCATTCTTATTTCATTATTTACTTGACACGGTGACTAGATGTAAAAATATATCTTTACAAAACTGAATTTAGCGCTCTCTTGAAGTGTTTGAGTTCTGCTGCAGTTGCCTTTCTATCAATATGTGAAAAACTTAAAAAGTGAACAGATTGTCTGTATACTGCTTTTCGCTAGGTGTTCCTATTACTGAAGTATTTGTCCACTTTTGAAACTATGCGTACTTTCTATATAGGAGACCCTAAGTTTTAGCTACCTTCTGAACCTGCTTCACGAGATTAACGCATTAGACCCTTCAATGTTTTGAGGATCTCCTTAGGGATTTCGGTGGATATCATGTATCTGCGTTGCTGCCCTCGCATTTGCATATCACCTCCTGCATTCACTATCTTTGCCCTTTAAGCTTGTTACAAGTTGGAAATGTATTTGTTTCTTTCGTTTTGTATTCATGCATCTCTTCTCATCATCTCTCAGGTGTCACATGTCAAATATGATGCGCATGGGGCGCCGCCAGCTTCTGTTTGTTTGTTTGTTTACCTTTTTCTCCCTGTCTCGTTGTCTTGTTGCACAAATTGAATTTGCGTCTTTATTACGCATTTTTGAATTGTGAGCGGAAAGCTGGCACACAGATTTGCTGCAGCATCTGGCAAATGTCTTTGACCTTTGCTGGCAAACGACTGAAGTAGAAGCTCATAATAGCCGAGGACTCGGCTGCCACTGTTGCCTCCTGGTGGCATTCACCTGTGTGTGTGTTCAACATTTCCGTAATGTTGACGGGGCATTTGTTCACTTTGTATAAATATGAAACAGTGGGCGATGCGGGTTCTCTTCCCTCCTTGGCCATTAGTGGCATTTGCGTTGCGTTTTTTGTGTTGCCTCACAATATGTCACTTGAGTTGCATTTGTCATGGCAAGTCTGTGGCTTGCCTTAAGCTCGACTCTGAGGAGGATACCTGGCCTGTTCCTGGTCGGACCATTTTTGGCCTTAGCCAGTATTGCCTTATACGTCTGCTGTGTCTTTCGCTTTTTACACTTCTTGCCGTTTATGGTTAGATGTTGGCCCTTGGAATGTCTTTGATATTTTAGTGCATTTCAAATGAAATCAAAATTTATTTAATTACACAAATTATAAAACGCTTAAGTTTAAGTAAGGCCATCCGGCTACTTAACTACGCCAAAGATACAACAGAATCTGGCAATGATATGCAAATTTATGAGCACAAACTTCGTCGTTCTCCTGTCATTTTCATTTCGCGCAAATCGAGTCGTAAAAAAATGCTGTAAAATTATTTACTGCAATTTTATTTTTATTTTTTTAGCGCAAAAAGGGGCTTGGCCGACAACAAGTTCATTAATTTATCAACATTCCCTGTAAAAAGTATTTTTATGCTGCAATTCATGCAAATCACAAACGTGGGCGGCGGCCATAAAAATATATATAAATCCATACAAGATAGTATTTTAATCACTTTTACGATGAAACGTTAACGTCTGTTTCTGTTCTTCTTTTTGCAGACAAATAGCGCCCGCCTATGCGAAGGTCAATGGCGGTACAGCCATTCCACTGCCGGCCACAGTTATGGTCCAACGTCGCTGTCCCCCGGACAAGGTGCGACCGTTGCCTCCCACACCAAACCATACACCATGTGAGTATCCAAGGACAAGGAGAGGGGTGTGGGAAATTTATTAAAAAATATTTTTTAAGCCTCAACCACCACCATGACCCTCTGGGTAGAGTGAAGTCGTCCCTGTTGTTTGCTAAGAATAAACAAATTTTTGGTCTCAAACAACCCCCAAATGGTAGATCTTTATACTGTTTGGTTGGGGGGACTGCACTTAGTCCAACCTCTGGCAGTTGGAAATCATTGGAGGATTGGTCTTCCAGCCCTTTCATATACATAGAGTAGCATGTGCATTCTTTGGGATGGGGGCATGACCGAGATTTGTCATAAGAGAAAAAAGGGGGAATCATAACACGCTGGGGAGTTATTTTGGGGTTAGATATGGGAATGGGAATGTAACCAGAGAGTTGGTTCATATTTCATGGCATTTGATTTGTAGAAAAAGGATAGCTGAACTCTTAATTAATTAGTTGGGAAATTTGAAATGATTTTCTGGGTTAAGCTAAGTATCGATCATGTTAGAGAAAATTTTAATTTTAAATATTAAAAAAGTTTAAAGCAGGGGTGCCCAAGCCCATTTCGCAAGTGTTGTTTTACGCAAAGGTATAGCAGGCGCGCATGGCCTTTACCCATGCCTTATGGGCTGCGTAAAGCAACAAAAAATTTAAATGCGTTCCCTCCTTTCTATCTTTCCGAGCAAAGGATTTGTTGTTGGCGTGTGCAGACCACTTTATATGTGCCTCTTCCCTCTCTTTACTAACAACAATAATTTTGCTTATGCAGGTTTCTCTTTCTATTACTTGTGTTTTTTGTTGCTACACGCGGACGTAAGCTTATTCCTGGCACCCTTGGCTTAAAGCATTTAAATTCACTAAATTTGAAACTTTTTAAGTAAAGAAAAACTTAACTCAGCAATGATGTGCTCAAAAAAATTTGGGCTAAGAACAACAAAACAAATTAATTTTATATTTGGTGGTTAAAGCGAGCTTCTCTCATTATGTTGCCTTCCGTGCATTTCTATACCCGATACCCATATGGCCAATAAGGTATAATGAAGTTGTGCAAGTCTACAATGGGAAAAAAATCAATCGAAAATCAAGATTACAGTCTCGAAACCAAGAGAAACAGTATTAAAAGATGACAAAGATGATATATTCAGCATATCTTATATTTAGGTGAGCATTACTAAAGGTGAACTGAATTTTCTTCTTTCTGAGAAGCTTATAAAAATAATCACGTTTAATCCGCCCTTGCTGGTATTCGAACTGAGTACCACGGTGGACTAAACACACCACATGGTTAACTCGCTGCGCCATCGGCCGTCACTTTTTTGGTGCCATCTGTCGTAGTAAAGGATGTCAGCTGGAGGAAATCTCGACGGTGCAAATGCATCAACTGTGCCTTAGAACGACGTGGTCGTGGTTCGAGTCCCATTTGGGGTGGGTTGCATTGCAACCGAAAGTTGTTTATTTATTTTAATACACGTTACTCGAAAAGTAAAAAATCAGTAATAACATTTATACTGGGGTAATCTTCAAGAAGATTGAACTAAACCCAATATTCGAGCATTATTTAGTCAAAAATCAGTATCGCTTCAAGCATGTTCGGGATTGACTTGAGCTTGTTTTTAAAAATCAATTTGATCCCAAAAAAGATTTTTTTAAGCCCAATATTCAAGCTCAATTTAATCCTAAATCAGGATCACTTCAATCACATTCGAGATTGATTTAAGCATGTTTTTTAATACCGATCAATTTTCCCAGATTTTCCAAAAAGAAATAAAATTAGTATTACATTTTTATTAAATTCATAAATTTCAATTTTATTTCTTATAATATTTTTAATTACAAAAAGTTTGACAAAAAACGGGTCGCAAAAACCCATATAAAAAAAAAAAAGTTTTATATTATCGTAAAGTAGATAGTTAGCGACATTTCTTAATCGTAGAATTTGAGTATTGCGGGCTCGAGGTCAAGTAAAACACACAGATGTGTATGCTGTTTTTCCAATATATTTCAGTTGCTCCTCAGGGGCACTACAAAACAATTTCCAATTACAATGTAACATTGACTTAATACAAAAAACACAAACTTTTTTACATACATTGTTTTACACGTCTGCTCCGTTCGGCGTGGAGTTGGATACTGAGTTATTGTTTAGTCAGCAAGTGTCTGCATAGGTGCGTGCAGTTCTCTGTGTCCGATTTGTAGTTAAGCCTTTTGTCAGTGTGTGTGTCTATAATATACAACATCTCAAGAGTGAAGCGTTTGCTGTAGTGGTTTTCTTGCTGTAGGATTGTTGTTGCTTCAATGGTGGTTTGATGTCTGAGTTTGTAGTCTGATTTGTGTTGAGATATCCCAGTTCTAAGTTTAGATTTTGTTGTACCAATGTACAATTTGTTGCAGGTGTTTTTTTCATCTAAATTACATGGAATCTTGTATATCACATTGCTCCTATCGAATGTGTCTACCTCGGACTTCGTCTTTTTCAATAAGTTCTTCATTGCGTTCTTTGGTTTGTGGGCTAGCTGTATGTCTTGCTTGTTGTAGCAGTCAGAATGGGCGAAACGTTCTGAAAGTTGTGGAACATATGTGAGCGACTTGTAAATTTTGGGTTGTTGCTTATTTTTAGCTGTTGATTTTCCGTTTTTGTCTATTAGAGATTTTATGATGTTCCTTGGGAAGTCATTGTCTGTCTAAATTTGTTTAATTCCCGATATCGTCTCTTCGTGATAAATTTCGTCACTTATGTTCAGCATCCGTGGAATACAACTCTTTGCTGTATTTATCACCATGTTCTTGGGATGTTTGAAAAAATAGTTAATTATTCTGCCTGATGCTGATGGCTTTTTGTACCACTTAATTTTTAGTTGGTTGCCGTGTCTGTTTATTGTAGAGTCTAAGTATGGTAGTTTGTCATCCATCTCCAGTTCTATGGAGAATTTTAAATTTCGGTGGAAAGAGTTTAATGCGTCAAGTGTGTTCTGAACATGTCTTTCGTGATGCCAAATAGATCGTCAACACATTTCGTAAGTAATCTTGGAGGGTACTTGAGTTTGTTGATTGTGATATTATATTAACTTAAATGTTCGAAAAATTATCATTTTTATAGCATACTCTGACTCGTTCACACCAACCATATTTCGAAAAACTATGAATTAAATTATTCCTTATAATTGAAAGTGTCATACCAGCCTTAAGTAAGATTTTACAAATACCTCTTAGTTATAGTGGGGATAGTAGTTAAAAGTTTAAAATTTAATTAAATTTTTCGGTTTACGGGATCTAATAAATGGTTCAGTAAACTTTGGTTGCGGTTCGATTAAGTTATGGTTGCTTAGATCAGGGGTCGGCAAGACACACATGCTCATTTTGGCGTTGCGTGTGTGTGTTTAGCCAGGCGAGAGCGAACTTACTTAGCACTTATTTGTTGTTGCATAAGAAAGCAGTATAAGCTCGTATACTGTCGGTGTGGTTTGGTTTTTTTTTTAAAGAAAGGGTTTGCCGACAACCTTCTGAACAGGTCTGAAAATGTTGGTGAGAATCGCATGTCTATCCCCAAATCTATTGTACATACATTGTTTTTTAGGTTTTTACCATATATTTTCCAATTTCATTTCAAAATGGAATTTTCGAGGACATTTGCAGTCTTTATAACCATCTAAATCCAATATAAGATCTCTTAATATGGTTCGGATTGGGTTCAGTATTTTTGAAAGGCTTTGCGCTTGGATTAAAGTCGATAATAAGTCAATTATTTGATTAACTTGTATTTTTCAATGTCTTTTCGTTCTGTTTGAAAACAGTCTTCCTACACTTTTCATTCTGTACCCAGTTGCGTTCTTGCGCCTTCATTTGTTTCTTGCCATTAATAAAATCAAATTTAGTTCTTTTATGTTAACAGATGTTAATTTTAAAAAGCAATTGAACAAATTCCGTTATCGTCAGCATTTTTGGCACCCTTAACAAATGATCTATTCAGTCATATCTTAAAAACATTTTTAGTTTAGCTATGAAAGTGATTTATTTGTTGATATTTCGGTTTGGAAAATGCATAAATCTGACCCGCTGTCTGTTGGCAGTTTCACGCACAGCAATTAATTAAGTTTAATGCCCGCCTTGGCCTTTAGCATTGATTTATCGGTTGACTCCACACTCGACAAGAGTCATCTTCCCTCTGACAGACTCAAGTGGGCGCCAGGGCCGAAATGAAATTAATGAGTAGCCTCCTTACGTTCTGGAGTGGGAGTGAGATGACAGTTCTTTAATTCCCTTCTCCTGCTCTGCATATTTTTCCAGCCATACCGGGCCTGGGAAAGAGCGGAAGTGATTTCAATACGAGCCGTCCAAATAGTCCGCCCACCAGCAATCACACCATCCAGAGCCTGAAGAGCGGCAACAACAACAGGTGAGGATAAATACTTACTCACCCATGGGAAGTTCAGCTAAATCTTTTAATGGTTCTATCCACAGCCTACGTCCGCCCAGTGTGAAGAGTCAGCAACAAAGTGGCATA
Organism: Lordiphosa stackelbergi; assembly: GCA_018904235.1. NCBI lineage: Eukaryota > Metazoa > Arthropoda > Insecta > Diptera > Drosophilidae > Lordiphosa > Lordiphosa stackelbergi. Next base: position 230,815 of record JAEIFU010000089.1, on the reverse strand, counting down.
CCCTCTCCTAGCAGCCTGAACGCTCCCCAAGCTCAGGCCGCTCCTCAGAAGCACTCCATGCTGGATAAGCTGAAACTGTTCAACAAGGAGAAGCAACAAAATGTGGCCAATGCCCAGACGGTAGCTGCCAATAAAACCCAAATACAATCCAAGAGAACCTCCTCCTCTTCGGGGTTTAGTTCGGCGCGTTCGGAACGTTCCGACTCCAGTCTAAGTCTCAACGATGGGCACAATTCCCAGTTGAAGCCACCCAGCATCAGTGTGACTTCCCAGAAGACACAACAGAAACAGAATACCAAACAATCCAAGCTATTAGCAGCCCAGCAGAAGAAGGAACAGATCAACAAAACCAAAATGGACAAAAAAGAGAAAAGCCCCGCCAGATCCTTGCATAAGGAAGAGTCGGGTAATGAGTCCCGCAGCTCTACCATGGGTAGAGCGGGTAAAAGTTCACTTACAAGACCCAGTCTAGGTATGGGAGCCGAAAAGAACACTGCCAAAACGTCTTCCAAATCCTCACTGCACTCCAAATCGGACTCGAAAAGTTCTCTCAAGGGTCAACCACTGGCGCAGAGTCCCAGTGGTACAGGACTTCCCAAACCCATCGCCGCCATTAAGGGCACCAGCAAGCTACCTCATTTGGGTGCCCCAGCTGAACCACTCAAACGTGAATCAAGCGACATATCCGCCCACCAGGGCACACAGACCAACATATCCCAGGAACAAAACCAATCCACACATATCCTTAGGACAGCGGGTCCTCCGCCACCGTACTATGCCAATAGTGGAACACCACCTCCGCCGACGCAACACAACATATCAATACTGCCAGGAGGATATCTGAGTGAACCGTGCACACCACAGCATCAAGGAAATGGCATCTACGGCAGCAGTCGCTTGCCTCCGCCCAAATCCGCTCTCAGTGCTCCACGTAAACTAGAGTACAATGCCGGACCACATATTCTGGCCTCCCCACCACCTCGCTCTCCACTCCAACGACCCATGCCCAACTCGGCACCAAATACGCCCACCGCTTCACCTAGCAAATTTCATACGATTCCCTCAAAGATAGTGGGCACCATCTATGAGTCGAAGGAGGAACAGCAGCAGCTACCGCCGGCCACTATGTGCTCTGGTTCATCCGTTTTACCCATGAGACCGCTTCTGCGTGGTTATAACTCACATGTCACTCTACCCACTCGCGGAGCTCGTGGTGGTGGCCATCCGCATCATCTGCCCCATCAATCATATCTGGACTTTTGCGAATCGGACATTGGTCAGGGCTACTGCAGCGACGGTGATGCCTTGCGCGTGGGCAGCTCCCCTTCGGCCAGTCGCTATCATGACATTGACAATGGCTATTTGTCAGAGGGCAGCGGAGGAGCTGGAAGTGCAGCTTCCTCAGCGGGTGGCGTCTCGCATGGCAAACATTTTCTCAGCATGATGCGGGCACGCACTCAGTTGCCAACGACCATTGAGGAACGGTGAGTAGACTTGAAGATTGTCATAGAATTTCGAAACTGAATTGAACCATAAATATAGACGTGGTATTTTTTTCATTGTTGTAAACGCTAGCAATCGATTATCGTAGATTCAGGGAACCCAAGGATCATTTTCCCAAAACGCCGGGATGGGGGAACGGTATTAAATGGCAGTGAAGGACTAACTAACATTCCTGACTATACCAATTATTTTTGTAAGGCAAGACTTTTACCACACTGTTTGGTTTGAGTTTCGAAAACATAGGGAATCTGTTTAAAAATTTAAAATTTGATCCCGATAACTCACTGGACGAATTTATGAACTTTCGGGATAGGCGGTATCGAAACAAGCTAAAACAATTCGAAACAGGCAGGAATATCTTTTGAAGTGCGTCTTTCAACGGTTTTTATGTACCTTTTTATTTCGTCTAGGACTTAAATTATTTCTGTAAGATTTAGTCTCTAGTCAAAACCGGGATTTGAAATTATCGGGTGAACAAATGGCAGCCCCATCTCCTTCATTAACATAAACGGTTAACAGTTACAAATCAGATACAAATATGCACAGAAAAAATTCGAGTTATCCGCACTTAAATCAATCCCAGATCCTGGATTTTCTCAAAACAAATCCAATGGATTGACTCGAGGTCGAATTTTTCAATACTGGAGTTTTTGTCTTGATCCCGTCCTAAGTACGGGTGAGCTTGATTTTAGCTTAAAAGTGGTTTATTTACTAATCTTTCGGGATGGAGTTTAGTTAGTTATCCCTCAGTCAGAATTTATCAGAAAGGCTTAAGATTTGACTTAAGATTTATATTCGTTCCTAATTTGATCTCAAAATTTTATTGGTGAAACCATATAACCTAGGTTTTTTGAAGAATTATATAACTATACTTATAAATCTGTAGGCCAGACTGACTAACAGACTGACATATTATAAGCCCACATCCTAAACGGCTTATACTACAGGTTTGCTATTTGGCATAGACTTCGTTTAGTTATGCAGGCGCGCACCAAGAAAGAAAATTTTGAAAAATTTCACCGCGAATTAGGAGAAAACGCCAAAAAAAAGATTTGTGGACTACTGTGTCTCTCTCTAACTCACAATGAAGGTTGACTTCGGCAAGCATTCGATAAGAATTGGCAAGTAAGTTCGTGCCCCCGGGGCTATCGTGGGGGAACTCTGGACTAGGCTGTTCTGATAAGAGCGCGCGAGAGAGAGAGTGAGAGCGTGGTGTGTGCGTGTATGTGTGTGTGTTTTTTTTCACAAAAACAAATAAAAAATCAAATAGCGAATAGACTCATCTAATTGAATTAAATCTTTTGGCACATACAAAACGGATCGATAGCTTTAACAATATGTGGACCGTATTTCAAAATAAAGAAGTTAAAATTACAAAAAGCTAGAAGCCAAAAAATGTATGTATATGTAATTGCTTTTATCTGCGGTTAGTCTTTTGTTAGAGGTGGTACGTGATCTCAACGATAGTGTGATGGCATACATGACGTGAGCAGTCTGCTAAAAATTAATTGTCTCCTTATCTTATTTGCGAGACGATGTTAATAAACTAGGCTGTGAGTTGATAATTTAGAGAGATTTATATCGTTTGAAGCGCCTAAAAATTTATAACATTTCGCAATGAAAAGTTTGTTTGAAGGGGAAAAATAAACAGTGTTGCCAAAACATATTATTTTTCAATTTAGCTTTTTGAAGATAAAAAAACAGAGGGCAGCGAGAATTGTGACCTTTATTAAAAATATATTTATTTTTTCCGCTTTTAAAAAAAAGAAGTTAAATTTGCTTCTAATTTTTTATATTTTTAAGAAATGAATTTTCCTTGATTTGTTTGCCGCATAATAAAGACCCATAGGTACACCTGTTTAAATAGTTACATACTTTCATACTGCGTTGATTTACATAAATTGATCAGAAAAGAATGTCCTGGAAATCTAATGTTAAACATGTGTATGTAGATGCGCACTTATAAATAAAAAGTCCATTGACCCTAAATTCACTACATAGTCCTTCGGAAGAAGAATATACTATAGTCTGTTCAGCATTCACAAAACAGGAAGGGAATAGTTTTTGATTCTGGAATTTTCGCGCGACTTGAAAATTTCGTTGTGTCCCTTTCGATGGGACGGGATAGAATTTAATATGTGTACAGGCCACTGCATTATCCATGCCTTATTTAATCCTTTTTCCCAGATTGATTTATTTTAATCAACCGTAAATTCGAAACTGTCTCAAAATTAAGCTAATGAATCCAATGATATTAAAAAAGAATTGGCTTTTTAACAAATTCATTAAATATAAACATAATGTTCAAAGAGCTATTTAATTTTTTTTTACTTACTACGATTTTTTCAAAACTTGGCCACGGACGAAGTCGCGGCGGGTTCAGCTAGTATAATTAAATAATTATAAGTTAAAACGTGTGGATGCAATTGTAAGTCGATTTCGATCTGGACTTTTACTTTTCACTTCACACACTCTAATTACACATTCTAATTATTTTAGTGATTTGTTTTGCTTGCTTTATATACATGCGTATATTTTTGTTTTTGATAACACAGGCCCACAAAATGTCAAGTTTTATAAGCGCAATTTTGCCAAAATGAATTTGCTAATTTTAATACTTTGTTCAGCGTATTTCCATCATTTGAGTTATTAGTTGACATTCTAAATTAAAGTACTTAAAATCTATTACGACTAATATGGATGTACTCCCTGCATCATTCTTACTTCAGTTAGTTCCAAACAAATCCTTACAATAGCTGCCATCTAATCAAAGTTTGTTTTCCTAAGTAATAAATTTAATTAAATCATCCATCTGACACTTTACCTTTTTGAGTTGCACTTTATCTCCAGTATTTTACAAGTCCCAGTCATGCATAATTTCACAGAAATCTTTTAGGCAATCAACAATCGTTTGATTTAATATACTGTAATGCATTTTGCTTTTCATAATTCCATTTTCACCTTGCAAACATCCCTTTGGGCGCTTCTGTACAGCCGTTTCCCCTCTGATGGGACGCACTCTAGCTTTTGTTAACTGAAGTGTCAAAAATGCCAAGTACCTCCCTGTAGGTGGTTGCCATGGATATTTATCTGTTCGTGTATCTCAATAACCATATCCTGTACAAGGATTCCACTTTGACAGGTGAGCATTGTGAATTGTCAAGTCGTCTGCTTCTGCTGTTGTTGACAATTTGCAAATGACATTTGACATGCCACAGCACGAGTCCTGAATCTAGCTAGCATCCAGGAACCGGGAAGTCAACATCAAGTGGATTTTATGCAAATTGGCAATTTGAGATCTCTGCCTGTGGGAGTTTTGGGATATTTGAAGTGGGGTCGGAAGTTGTTAAGGTAGTCAAGTGGTAGCCATCACAATTAACTGCTTCACATGTGGAGAAGAGCTTTCCAAGGCAGACTGAGTGACAGATATGCGCACAGCTGCATCTGACACCAAAAGTGTGGCTAAATTGTGCAGAACAGAAACAAAGATGCCAAAGTCAAAGCGGCAAATACTTCTTTTCATTTAAATGCCGTTTAATGGGCCACCACACGCTATATTTGAAGGCGCTTGTTGTGAAGCCACCACAACAGGCGACAAAGTTCTTGGAAACGAAGCGATACAATGGCAACGTTTTGGTTGACTCATTGGTGTCAGTCGGCAGCAGGTTAGAGTGCCAGATGAATTGTATGCCTCACGATGAGTCATAAGGGAAAATAAGAAGGGCACTGAAAAAAGATGCCTTGAACTTGCAATAATAAACATTAGTTAAGGGAAGAGAAATTGATGTGGAACTGTTACAGCTTTTGCAAAAAGAGGTTCAATAGTAGTTAGGCCAAGTGTTTAAGCATTTTCGATAACTGATAATTAAGCAACTTTAAACTTGAAACCGCCATTGAATCAATTCTCAACAATGCCAGAGTAGGTATCAGGTATCGAAAAAATTATGCATCGAATAGTTTTTGCTATTGTCGGGAGCAGTTTCACTTTAAGGTAACGTTTATTTGGTCATCGTATCATTACCAAATTGGCATAAGAAGATGATTGCAAATTGCCAGATAGAAGTTGTTCTGCTGAACACGACCAATGTGAAAAATATTAAATTTAAAAATGTGACCATTGAGAAGAGGAAATAACTTAGAGTTAACTCTGCACAGAATTCGAAATGATCATTTGAAGGCTTATAATAAAGAAGCAACAGTAAGCCATAACGAGGTATAACTCTGTGTATTTCTTGCTTAAGTTCTCACTACCAAGTAGGTTCTTTCAAGAACATTTTAGGTAGCAAAAAACGCTCAACATTATCAGGATGCTGCAAAAATCTGCGCGAAAAGGACAAAACCATTTCTGTCACAAACAAAGTCAAATAAGGGTATTAGTCTACAAATGCATATAGAACTAGTTGCTCCTTCTCTTTCTCACACGCTCTCCCCGCTCACTCTACACCACAACAATAAAACAACGCATACGACTTTCCGTATCTGCATTTTGCTCTTTAACAAGAGCAGTTCACACAGGGTTACAGTCGGACAGGTATGTTATTTGCTTATGCTTCATTATTTTCTGTCTTTGATGTGTGTTTTATTATACAACCATAAACTAAATTTTACATAGAATATCTCGACCAAATTGTATTTCCATTTAAAGCATTTCAAAAATAAGAACTTCCAGTTATTCTCAGAAGGTATGAAAACCTTTGACCAGAAGAAGAGTTGATTAATTTCAAAGGTGACTTGATTATAAAGCAATCCTTTTCTTTTTGCTTAATTGAGCGTAAGGAAACATGTCAATATGCCTGCCATTAGTGGTTTATTTAAAAAAAAAAACTCAATGAATATAAGGTTGGTATTTACCACAAAGTTTGCCTTAAACACGCTTGATTTATTATAATAAGACATTTCTCTCTCCATTTGTAAGTAGTTTGCTTAAGGGCCCCACAATGAGCGCCCTTTAGCGAAATAATAGGAAAAATACATAACCGCAGCTGTCACAGTTCAAAGCACCAAACCATAATTTCGTGTTTTTATTCAACACTTGTCAGAAATACACACCCACCCCCATTCAACCGTCCCACCCACCAGCTCCATCCTCCTCCCATTTTTCCACGCATTTGATTAAAAAGCGCTTATGCTGCTGTCAGTGGAAATGTTCTATACATTTTCATTAGCTTGTGGTTCCATCAAAGCGTTTGATCTGTGAAATTAATGCAATACCACGAGGCGAGTTCAAGCTCTATAAATAGCCAGCAGCTGTCAGCGTCCCTGCCCCATTCCAAGAAAAAGTTTATTCCATGGACCCCATGACTTTTGAGTCTTGGTCACGTATTTGCAGCGATGAAATATCTTGTAATTGAATTTTAATGCACATTATTGCTGGAGTCACCAACCTGTCGCATTAGTGTCAAGCAGCAGCTCCACAAAAAAGGCGCAGCTAATCAGTTTGCGGTGCAGACACCTGCAGGATATAATTTTTGAAGCCCAACAAGTGCACACGCAGGACGCCTCAGGACTAAGGGGCAGTTGTCTAGCCATAAAAGTAAATCAAAATGCAGCAGGGCGCAAAAATATTTCAACGAACAGCAGACAGTGCAAGGTGCAAGGAGACACACACAGGATGTCTATGGTGGGGTTTGGCACCAACTGGACCGGCAGCACACATGGCGGCTGGCTGAATGGTTGACTGGATTGCTGCCTTACAACCTCCTTTTAGCTGCTTCTTTTATTTAATATCGCATTTTTCAATTCATTTGATTTATGGCTCAGGCGTGAGATGCAGCAGTTTCAGTCCACAGATTGCAAGTTCGGATTTTAAAGTAAGCTTAAGCTTTTAAGTAGCTTTTTATAGTGCTTGCATGATTTTGAAAATTTGGAAATATTCAAAAAAATTTTGGAAAAATTTTGGTGTTCCACTGCTGAAATATTTAGTCAATATAAAGTGAATGTTACAATTTGAATGACCGCCGGCTGAGCTGATTTGATTCAGTTATAAGAAATGTGTAAATTGAGTGCAGATATTAAAAAACTACATTGTGCATTAAAGCTAATGGCTCAAAATCAAAAATAAAATTATGCACCAGCATTTGTGCATGACGAATTGTACAGTCGATATTGACCCACATGTTAAACAAAATGGAAGAAGTTAGCTTCGGGTCCTCCCAAGAAATATTCCCTAGCAGCATGTAAAACTTGTATAAATAAACGTTTTAAAGGACTTTCATACAACAATTTCATTATTGCTCTGAACCAACGCACAGTGGTCCGGCTTGTATAGAGCGAGCGGCCATTACAATCCCATAAAACCGCATAGTTTTTCGCAAAACTATAGCTATTTTTCGACTGCGTTTTTGCCAAATTGTTGAAATTCTCTTGCAGCAATAATGAACGCGTTCTTCCATTTGTTTCAAATTTTCAGTTCCAACTACATAGCCTTCGCTCTCGATCTTCAATTTTAAAATATCACATATCTTTTCAATCTTCTCTGCATTTGTACCGGTCTCGGAGCACCAATTTTCCAATAAATCCATGCGCCTAAATTCGCATTCACAAGAACAAAACAGAAACTAAAATAATAAAAAATGTGAACATAACATTAAAATATCAATTAAATCGCAACAAACCATTTAAATATTCATAGCACAAAAGGAACGAAAAAGACAATCACAATAACTGGCACAAAAAAGCAAAGACGATAATCACAAGAAACGGCACAAAAAAACACAGTTACACATACTAAAAAAGAACCGGAAAAAGAGAGGCCGATTTGATACAGATAACACCGCTATCTGCAAAAATCCGCAGCTGAAACTTAAACCATTATAGTCTGTAAGTATTGACGATTATTTTAACAAAAATTTTATCGTTAGCTTCGACAAGCTTCACAACTAAAAGCTTAAATGAAATTATTGTTTTTACACGAATTTATAATTAAACAGATACCTATGTTACATTCATTTTTTGACATTAACACAACCCGTTAACTACCCGCAAACTATCACAAAACATAGTTAAAACCTTTCCTTACAATATTAAATGCTTCCATTGGACGAGCATTCCGTTTTTAACGCGTATTTTTTATTTTATTTGCGAACATAACTTGCAAGTTTTTCAAGCTGTCAAAAACAAATAATTTTATGCTCTTTTTTTTGATGCTATTTTTTGAGAGGACGGTTAGTGACAACCAAAAACAAGAATGCAGTTTAATAGGTAGATCTATAATGAGTTAGTGTTGACACTTTTCAAGCCAAAATTGTTGACTTTGATTTTTTTTATTTTTGGTCTAAGGGACCGACCACTGTGCAACGGTGGGCACTCCTTTATTTCCATTGCTCTGAGAGCCATGTTTCGTAAACTGGCTTCAGACAACAACAATAAGTAGAATTGCGTCGATTCGAAGTAAGTTTAATCAACAAAATTCCATTCGTTTCGGTGCCAGGCCGCACAAGCAGACGGCGATATGTGCGCGACCTAATCTCTGATAAGGCTTGTTATACTCTCTACCAAATGTTCACAGAGTATATTAAGTTTGTGCAAAAGAATTTTATTTCCGACCCTATATAGTATATATATTCTTGATCATTTGTTGCATCAACATCCAAGTCGCTAAAGTCCGTCCGTCCGTATGAACAAACAGATCTCAGAGAGGTCAATGATAATTGTCTCATCGTAGTGGGACCACGAAGTAGATTTTTCTATTCTTTTATTATTTATATTTCACGAATGTCAAATATTATACTTGGTCGACATATTAATCAATTATTGAATACTTTATGTTACCATTGCGTAGCTTATGTAAAATTGTAATATGTAAAGGGCGAATACCTACATCATATACCACATTGATGTTCATTTGTATATGTAGCAGTGGAATTGGGTTATAAGTTAGTCATCCGATATATTAATATTATGTGAACAAATTAAATTTGTAAACAGTTGCGAGCTCTTTTTAGTGTTCCCAGGACGCCTAGTCCATTTGTTCACAACAGTGCTGCTGGTGGAATGTTCTACATATTGGAAAATTAAAAATAGCAGTGTGATCTATGCCGGAGCTATTCATTCAACTTCTAGGAAAATGAAGGTTAATTTCAAAATATACTTCCCATAAGATATTAAATTACAAAATCCAACTTGACATTTAAAAAAGATCCATGACTGTCCTTCAATTTATTTTCGAAAATTCATCATAATTCCTGGTACATGAACAAACATTTTTATCATCATTTTTTGGAGAACACTCAAAGAAAAAATATAGAATTTCACTCTTGAACCAAGAGCATCTCAAATGTACGGTAAGTGTAAAAATTCTTCATCCAAGATCGAAATTCTCGAAAATTATTTTATTCATTCCAGTTTTTTCTGAGTGTATAGAAAGTTATACTTGGCAATTACCAATTTATTTTCCAAATAAAGACGAAGCTACGCGAATAGTAAAAATTCCTTATCTTTATGTTGATATCCTTAAATTTATATTGGACACTTTGAATTCAATTTCTCCGTTGAATGGGTCTATTGATTTTATTAAAGGAAGATTAACCATCAAAATGCTAAGTTTTGTGCAGGTGGTACATCATTTAGATGGAGCAAGTTTCTGTATAGTTAACTAAGACATTTGGTAACCAGAGGTTTGAGCTTAATTTCATTTTATTTAAAGGAAAAAGATTTGCCAATAAAAGTCATTTGGTCATTTCCAGTTTATGCTTTAAATTCAAATGTCTGAATGCTCATCAGTCCCCCCCCGCTTACCGCAACTCTGCATACGTAATTGAAAATACATTTTTGCACTCATTTTCGTCCTCTCCTCCAGCAACATAATAAATACAAATTGTTTTTATTAATTCAATCCAAATTCAATGAACCAAACTGCCGGCCAAGGTCCAAAAATATATATTTCCCGTTAGGCCTGTCCACCTGTTTGCCCCATGCCTCCGTCTGCGTGTGTAAACGTGAGGGGGGACTGTCCACTCGAGTGTTCAATGACAAAGCGACCCCGAGGACCTAACAATCATGCTGAAATCCTTTCCATTTATTTCGGCTTCATTTTTTTGCTAGTGAAGTGCTGGGCGATGCTAAATGAAGTGGAAATTTTTGGGTTACATTGATTTTGATGCGTCTGTCGCATTAAAAACATATTTTTTTGTGCGAGTGTGTGTCATAAAAAGGTAAAGTGAATTATTTTCAGCTATTGATCTGAAATGGAATTGACATTAAATGGGTGTTAAGTGGCATAGAATTTGGGTTTGTAATAATAATATATTTTTGACAGCTTAGCAGAAAGCTGAGTTCTGTCAACTGAGTAGGTTACTTAGTAGACCTTTAGAATATGAGAATATAGAATGAAATATAGAATAATTAGAATACTACTTTTATCCCCCCCCCCTTTATTTTTTTCCCCCCTTTTTTTTTTTTTTGTAATGAAATCGGAAGCACCACAAAAAAAAAAAAAACAATATTTTGTCAGGCCCGTCTCCTCAAGCGAGCAAATACAACGCAATTAAAGATGACTGACGCCAATTGCGAAAAAATCTCGAGCAATGTGATTATTGCTTACTTAAGAGAAGATGCTTACTTTGAATTGCTATTTTTTCGCTCCACATTCGTGATTTGTTGGCTTCCTTTTTATATGATTTTTTTACCATTTTTACTTCTTCTACCTATTATTTATACTCTCAAGAAGAGGTATGTTTACTCAATTGTGAATATAGTTTACTTTCCATCCGATTTTGATGACCAAGGGCAAAAAATGTTCGTAAGAGATTACCCCAACTGCAATATCTGAGACCTAAGAAATTTTTTTGGTAAGATTAGAAAAAACTTTATAGGGCAAAAAATTAAAAATTTTCAAAATCCAACTTTGAAGTGCTATAACTTCGTCCATTTATTATTGGATTTTAAACAACTGTCGTTTTTTATAGAAATAATTTATTATCTTTAATTTTTGCTCCAGTTTATACATGGTGGACTAAAACCAGAGAAAATGGCGTTTTAGTAGACCTACCTTTTTCAAAACACTAAAATTTAAAATTTAGCTATATCTCAAAAAACCGTTCTACTTTCCACATATCTGAGAAGAGAAGAATTGCGGAAATTTTACATAAGATTAACTATTTAGAAGCCGAGTCAAAATTGTATAAAGCTTACTAGCCATGAAATTGGTTCAAATATTGCCGTTCGGATTCGGCTTTAAACTGTAGGTCCCTTTTTCTTGTGAGAAAAATTATAAGCACACACTACAAGAGATTAAGAGAAGCTTGGCTTGGCCCTTTGGCCCTGTAAAGCCTATTTTACATTTACCTTTTTTACTTTAAAAGGGCTTACTTGATTTTCCAATATTTTGAGATCAGGCGGAGACGTTTTATACATTTAAAAACCATATTTTGCAAAGCTTTTGCGACCAGAAAAAGCTCCAATCAATTTGAACTTTATATAGAAAAGCATAGCCTATGCGCACACCCTCAACTTCTGAAAGCTCCTGTAAGAATTGAGCGCATGTATGTAAGATTCATATGTAAAATGGAATTCTACACGAAAACTTCCTTAAGTGATACAAAATAGCTAAAAAGCAGCGGAGATAGCAAACAATTGCACTTATGTTTTAAAAAGCTTGTGTAAAATGTCATTTGACATGTATATAGCAAGTAGATAAAATTAGTAAAAAAAAAAAAAAATTAAAAAATAAATAAAAAACATTCTATTTTAAAAAATAACTAGTGAAAAGAATGTGCATTAACATTTTTGGAAAAACCTTTGTTTTAAACCAAAAAAACGATTCAAGCCAAGTATATTTTTTACTTATAGCTCTAGAGCCAGTAACTAAGAACTGCCTTACAGTACTTCAATATTTATTAACAAAAAATTATTATTTAACAAATGTATTTCATTCTTAGGAAATAAGTATATGTGCATTTTATATAATTCTTAAAATTTTGTATTAAGTTCAAACTTTTGATCAACTTTAATAGTTAATGTGCTTTCCTTTTGCCTGTAAGACTTTTGCAAGGCGGTTTGGCATGGAATCTGCCAGATTTTGGAGAGTTTCATTGCTTATTAACTCCCATTCTGCAAGCAAAGCGTACTTTAAATGCTTAATTGAGTCGAACTGCCTCCCACCTTTATAAATCCTGGCTGAGAGGATACCCCAGAGGTCCTCAATTGGGTTCAAGTCAGGACTGATAGCCGGCCACTCCAGTACAGGTATTTTTCTTGAAGAAAAATAAGCCTTTGTGGCTTTTGATGTGTGGATTGGAGCGTTGTCCTGTTGAAAAATCCATCTATCTTCGTAAAGATCGTCTGCAAAATCTATTAATTCACTCTCCAGCAATTGAATATAGATTTCTGAGTTTGTTCTTATTGGAATAAAACATAGCCGAGACTTTCCTGCATATCCGAAACAGGCCCAAATCATCAGTGATCCACCGCCGTGATTCCTCTTATGGCGAGTTTCTCTTGGTTTTCTTAAGTCACGCCAATACTTATGACAGCCATCAGGACCATCAAGATTAAACTTTTTTCATCCGAAAAATAACGTTTCGGAATTCTTCGGTCCAAAATTTGTACCTGTCAGCAAACGCCAAACGAGCCTTTAAGATGGCGTGGCAATAGCATCGGTACAGCCACCCGGGAACTATGTTTAAGGTTACAATTTTCAGTTAAAATTTGATGGATCCGTCTTCTACCGACATTGAGCTCTAAATGACGTTTAATGCCTGTACAAGACATTTGATTGTTTACAGCCAGGCGCTTAATCTCACGCTTGCACCTATCGTCGATGTGGCTCGGTCTGCCACTGCGTTTAATCTGACCATAGGAGCTTGGATTTTAAGAAATTAGCTATCGTATTTCTGTGTCGAGACACTCTGGAAGCTATTTGAGTGATGGTAGCCCCACCTTCGTTCAATCCTTGGATTCGTCCGCGTTCCTCAGCTGATAAATGTGTTCCACGCGGCATTCTTAGGAAAATTTAAAAATTTTTTTGTGTTTCTGCAACAACTACTTAATTTACTCTCAACTTTTCATTTTTTATCAAAACATATCCTAATTTGATAACTTGAAAGTTAATAAATTTTGAAAAATAAAAAATTAATTAAATTTAAAAATTGATACATATAAATAGGGAGAGGATAAATATTTGAAGAATTTTCCCAACAAGAACTTCCAATTAAAAACGTTTCTATTAACTCAACTGAATTAATTACCAAAATAGTTACATTAAATTTATGATAAAATACCAGAAATATAAAAAAAAATAATCTCAAATGTTTCCTCCTATTAAATTTATACAGCAATTATCTAATATGTGGTTTTTGTCTTGCATTTTTGTGGCATAAGCTAAGCTCCGCCAACTACAAAAATTTCAACAGTTGTCATATTGTCAAGCGCATAAAACCAGTTGCTGTTTTCGTATCTCTTGAATAAAGTGGTAAAATATGCTATTGACGAACCCCCCCACCCCCTTTATCACACCCACGCTTAAAGCGAAACGATTAAAAGCAACTCAAGGCATGCGACGAACAACAATTCATAAGCCTTTAAGCCAAAACTGACCTTTCCACATGCCACAAACAGACGGACACTCATGCGGACACAAACACTCTTACACAAACACACACATATATATATATATATTTATGGTGAATTGGTTATGGTCAAGAGGGTGTTTTGGCGTGGATTTTAGCTTAATCGTTTTCCAATAACTTTTCCATGCAGCCGCGAGATATTTTTCGCAATTATTCTTAACACTCACAACAAAGCTGATGGGTTATGAGTAATCAGCGGGGTAGAGCATTAGATAGTGCTCACGTTCTGAACATAACAGAAACGTTAACTGAAAATTTAAAAAATAGTATAAAAGAAAAAAGATATAATATTCCGATCAGGTGAATGAAAAATATAAATGCCTCTTTTAAAATATTAAAAAAAAAAAATTATTTTAAAAATGTAAAAATTATGTTTAAATTTATTCATATCTCATCAATTCCGTTTTTGTTTCTTTAGAAGATAAATGCTTTTTTCTCTTCTTCAACTGAAATTTCATACCCCCCTGCAATAGAACAAACAGAGTTCAAGATTTGTATTTACTTCTCCAAACTCCGTTGATTTATTTGCAAATCTCCCATCTGTTTGTGTGTTTCGCTCTCAAAATGTATATTTTATTATTCTTATTTGTCAGTACAATTCACTGACCAGTTGATTGAGTGGCTCTCCCCCTAGAAGATTAATGAGCATTCTCATTGGCACTTCTCTTGCGCTGCATATGGTGCCTATCAAATTGCCACCAATTATTGTAGTTAGCCAACAAGTTTTTCCACAACAACCACAATCCCAACTTGTTATCGGCGTGTTTCGTTTTTCATTGAATAACAATTTGATTTTTTTTGGACAAGAACCAGCCCGCCCTTGGCTCAATTTTGCACTTTTGAATTGAAAACTGTCGAACGCCCAAACAATGCGAAACAAGTTTTTGGCCTTTTTTGGCCAACCGAAGTCTAAGAGCAGTTTTCGAAATTGATTTGCTCTCTTTAGGAGCTCACAGCTGTGCTCGGCGCTCTCTTAAGACATTTGTTGCTTGTGGCAGACAGACTGGCAGAGTAGCAACCAACCACCACACCCTCCGCCCACTTGACTTACCACAAACGCTGCTGGGTGGGAAGTGGATTTGATATTGGGTAGAGGGGACCTGACTTATTGGGCAATGAAATTCGCAAGCAGGCATAATGAATCATATGCGAAAGACTAAAATACCACAAAAATACAGCATAAACCACGGGAACTGTTCAAGAAGGTAAAGAACTGCATATGAAATATATGTTGAACTTTAGTTTGGTGAATTTATGACCTGTGTCTCATACTTTCATCATTTATTTAATGGGATTAGTGCTGGAGCGTTCTAGTTTCGAGATTTTGACTTTCGAAAAACAAAATGCTTGATAGAACCACTATAAATATAAAAAGAAGTCTTTAAAATAAGCCCCTAAAGCGGAAGCAATACCGAAAACCAAATTATTAAATGATTTTATAGTAGTTTGTCAAGCAAAACTGTGAGAGACATGAGTTTTTCACACATTGCATTGGAGCCGGTGTACATCCGATCCCAAATTTGTAAGCTATTACCCTGCAGTACAATTGTCAACTAGTAGTAGTGTCAAAAAAAATAAATACACCTAGTTGGAATACATGTAGAATCAAACTGTAGCAAAAATCGCAAACTCGGGTGAGTTGCCATCAACTAACATTAGTCTTCCGAAGAAATTTCTTTGCGTTTGAAATACTAACTTGCTGTAGTTGTAATTAAATTGTAATTGAGCTGGTTGCAAACGAAGTTCGAGTAATGGGTGAGTTGACATACCAGATGTCGATAAACTTCCACTATGACTGGGCAGCGATATAAACATATCATACGAATACCCAAGGGTCAACTGGTATTTATCTGGTTGAAATGGCTGCTGGAGGGCACAGTTCTACTTTATGTGTAACTATGCCATTTGGCATTCAACTAAGTTTGCAAATGGCTGCTGCCGGGGACAATTGTCACATTCATATGACATGCCTATGTTGAATGGACAAGATTTCAAAACATGGATTTAACTTATCGGAAGTGAAAACCAAGGCAAAGTTTTTAGGCGACCGATACATTTCTAGTTGTAAACTAGACACTTTCCCTGCAGGGTAATTGTTGTTGGTGAAGTGGTGCGCCGCGACCAGTTTTGGTCTATTGTGCACCCCTACTGAGTTTACAACTCTCCTAGCAGCGCTACTTCTTGTACAAAAGCCAGGATTTTTGTGGGTTCTAAGTTCTTAATTTGGTTTGGGTGTAGAATGTGTGAATGTGAGTCTGCGCCTCGCTAGGGCATCGCAGTGTGCTAGTATATGTTCAGAGGACTCCTCCTTCTCTTCACAGTATCTGCAAAGTTGGGTGTTTGTTATTCCCAACTTGTACAAATGTGGCTCCGCAGTCTTTAGTGACCCGCGTAGAGCCCTGTCAGAATCCTGAGGGCAGTCCTTCCTTTTTGGATTGTCTTTTCGAATCTTTTGAGGTTGGGGTTCACTTTTAATGCTTTAACTTGTCTCATCCCCCTGCACAGAGAAAACAAAATTGGCTGCACGGCGCGTGTAGAAACGTCAAACCTAAGCGCAACGTATTTCGCCCTGTTAAATTGACACGCTGCGTGTAGAATTCAGAAAAGCAACACGCGGCGTGTAGAAATAAACAATCTGAATGCAAATGCAGAAAAGTTAAATGCTGCGTGGGCAAAGGCAAAGTCTACACGACATTAGAAAATCAGCTCATTTCCCTAATAATTCTATATTTTTCATGTAGCAATCTGAATACCACACGGACGTTTAGGTTTTCTACATTAACGTTTGGATATTGAAATTCTACACGCGCGTGCGGAAATTCTACACGAAAAATGTGAATTCTTATATTTTTCGTTTAGCAGCAACCTGGTTGTCACACGTGACGTGTGGGATTTCTAAATGTACGTTAAGATTTACAAAATCTAAACGCTGCGTGTTGAATATCTACACGAATCGTGCGCAAATTTCTGTTGACTGTATATAAATAGAACGATTGCGTTGAATTAGAACTTAAGAATTACAAGCAAGCAAATATTGGATTGTGCATTCAATACAAGTAATGTCTTAGATGCCTTGCCGTACACGCGTGACGTGGCGGAGAGGTATAAAACTTCATTCCAATCGTGTTTCAGTCCAAGGGGAGTTCAAATCCACCAGAGTAAGTTAAAACAATATAAATTTGTTAAAAATAAAAAAAGTAAAAAGCTACACGGAAATTTAGGATTTCTACACTTTTTGATTGGGATTTTCAACCCATTACTTTTGTGTAGCTTTTCTGCACGCCGCGTTTAGCTTTCTCATTTCAATATGCGGCGTGCAGAAAAGCTACACAAATGTAATGAGTTAAAAGTCCCGGTGGATACGTGTAGAAATCCTACGTTTTCGTGTAGCTTTTGCATTTTTTTTGTCTCTGTGCGGTGTTTACCCAGGAGACTGTTTTAAGCGTATTCTCTTCCTTTCTTAGAAGCCCTTTTATTGCGGAGGCTGCACCCTTGCGCCAATTAGTCGGCCAATTCGTTTCCAGGTATATTGTTATGTCCCGGTATCCATCGTAGGGTCAGGTTGTTTCTGCTGCCCAGTTAGTCCAATTTATTTTTTGTCTTTCAGACTAGCTTAGAGGTTAACATATAGCTGCTAAGCGCTTTGAGCGCCGCTTGGCTATCGGAGAGGATAGCTATCTCTCTATTATGGTAGTTCTTTCCCATATTAAGGTCAGCACAACGGGAGATGGCACATACTTCGGCTTGAATTGCACTTGTAATATCTCGCATTGGTTTAGAAATTTTCGTTCCTGAACCCAAGTCCAGTTCCTTGGGTCTTCAGGGACCCGTCTGTGTACCACATAATTGTGTGTGGTTGCATTTTATGTGTTTCTTCTAGTGAGATTTATTCTCTCTTATTGCTTTGGTGTACATTAAAATTCCTGACAAAGTGATACTTGGCAACCATTTCGTCTCTGGGTTGCAGGATTAAAGGGATTTACTTCTCCAGGTTTTCAGAGTCCATGATGCTTACTATGTGGCTTCTACCCACTGCTTCTGCTGTTAGTCTAAGCAGATGGTATGGTGAAGTGGTGTTAGCTCCATCAAAATCTCAATTGCCGCTGTCGGACAGGCACGCAATGCATATACATGCAAGGCTTTTGCAGATTTTGCAGCTGCGTCCTTACTGTGAGGAAGTTTGCTCTATCTGCCCACACAACAGCTCCACCAGTGAGCATCGGCTCACAACCATGAGGTACAACCATCGATTTTCCGGCTAAGCTCCTGCATGTGAATAGTGCTCTAGTACACTTGCTGAGTGTATACTCCAAGTGCCCATAAAATCTCAGCTTGTTGTCAAAGATAACTCCAAGGTATTTGAGGCGTATTGGCCTCACTCTGCTTAGCTTGTAGTTTCTAGTGAATGGTACTATGATGGTTTTCGCAGGGTTTAGGTTGAGCCCAACCTCCTTGCACCAGTCAGACGTCACTTTCAGTCCCCTCTGGACTATGTCACATAGTGTTTCTTGTATTTTCCTCTCGCACGGATGACAACGTCATCAGGAGCTCATCCGCTAGTAGGTTGCACAACAGTGGGTAGAGAACTCCTCCCCGAGGGCATCCTCTAGTTGTGGTTACTGTGATGGTTTCTTCAGAGGCTTCTCTGCATCGTAGAAGTGAATCGTGGGTGCCACAGAAATCTCTAGAGATTTTGCCGACGGTTGGTTTGTAAATCTCTCGAAAAATTCGTTGGTGCCACAGAACTTCTAGAGATTTCATTTTCTAATTAGAAAATCTAGTTGGAACACCAGATGTTCCAATTGATGTTCCATCTCTAAAAACAGGGCTGAATCTCTCTCCAAAAAATTTCCCTTATTTTAGATTTGGGATAATTTAATGATTAAAAGAAGTTTTATGATTGTGTTATATGTTTTATGATGCATTTTTAAATAATAATTCAATATTAAGTCACATTCTCCACCAATATAATGCAAAATATAAAAATTTGTTGGCGCCAAACATGAGGTATTAGTTTCCATCCCTTAATCCGCTAGCTGTCATGTAGAGGGCGCCACTTCGACAAAAGGCGCTAGTGAGAAAAAAGCTTTGCAAAATCTCCTAACAAAACATTAGAGGTTTGAAACCAACCAAAAGAAATTTCTGTGGCACCTAAGAATTGGAATTCGGTTGGAATTTGGTTAGAAGAGGTTTCTGTGGCACCCCCGAATATACCCATTTGCCTACTGTGGGGTTAATTCCTCTTCTGATTGGGGTATTCTTGACAGCATTATGGGATGTGTTGTCGAATGCTTCCTCAATGTCAAGAACTTTAACAATTCAATAGTGTGAATGGGTGTTTTTCTCGGGCTTTATTTACATCGTTATTTACGCGGGTTCACTACGGGTTCTCTCTGTCCATACAATATACAACGTCTACATTCGTTCGTCTGTCTGTCACTCTAATAAAGCACCTTCTGTTGCTGCGCTCTCTTCTGCTAACGTCATTTATCCAGTGTGACCATCGTCTCTGACTACACTAGCACAGCCCAACGAAGCCGCAAGAGAGGTTACACTTACAAAGGCCATGTGTGCTGTATACAGACTTCTCAAATTCCGTCTATGTTTTCTGTAAAAGCAATAAAACGTCGATTTTTGTTCCAACTACACAAAAGTTGTTCTCACTTTACCTTGTTTTTCTTCCTGACTCAAGCATGATAAGTTCTTAGACTATTTAGATTATTCTCCCTTTTTGGAAATGTCTAACAGTTTCCCAGTTAAAATACTTACATCTATACATCCTTTATTGTATATTAAACTACTTCCTTTTGTATCTCGAATTTAATTAAAAGAATGACTGCCCTTGAGTTTTCATTAAGCCAACCTTTCTCATTCATTCCTTATCTAAATAATTATATACACTTCGAATTTCAAGAGTCTATTTAGGGACACTGCAACGGGCCATCATCAGGTTGCCCGCTCCTTTAGTCTTTGCAATTCCACTTCCCCTTTTAGTGTTTGCTGGCCAACCTTCATAAATTGTGCTTAGCCTGGGGGGCTTCTTTACTATTAAGACAAGTGCGTGGCTGCGACTGCCGAAAAAAAACGCCCAAAGGCACTCAAACAGAACGTCAGGCACACGCACAGGTGGGCAGGTGTCTCTCAATTCGAGTTGCCTCCTTTTACTTTCAACACAACACAAAGGTGCCGACACTCTCTTTTGCGGCCTCCTCTCTTTCGTTTCGAACTCGACTCTCTTTGGTTGTGTTTCGAAATGAAAATTTTCCTCTAGACGAGGCAAGCGGCAGCAGTCGGTTGAGTCAACCCCAGGAAACGCATTTGGGCATTCGGGCGTTGCGGTTGCCAGATGAAAATGTAAACGGTTAAAACAAATTATTTTACGGAAATAAGATAAATAACAATATTTTTGGAAATCCAAGAAAGTATTGCTCAATAAAATTACAAAAAAAAAAATGTAAACAAATTGTGAAGTGAAAGTGATTTTGGCCATGTCTTGACCAAAGATTATAATCCTTTTAAAGTTAAGGAAGTTTGTTAAATAAAATTTGCCAAAAGGTAAATAATTGTCAAGTGTCTTTGGGCAGCAAATGGAGCAGTGTCAATGTACTGCCTTAGGGCATTAAACTCCGACTGGGACTCGGACTGAAACCCTTTTATAGTCCGGCTTTTTGTTTACTGTTCAGCAGCTCGCCTCATGTTTGTCCTTCCTCTAGTATTTGAGTGGAGGGGTAAATGTAAACAAACACATCAACTGATGTAAGGCCATGGCAGAGGCAGAGGGGTGAAGGGTTAGAAGGTTTATCATCACATTTTCCCACACACATATAAACTTAGTCAATATGTCAACGCTGTGCCCCAATCAATTTCCATGTGGCTCTCTCCTCTCTATTTCTGTCTATCAACTGTCTATCAGCTCCTGCAATTACTTCAAATGTCTGACATTTTCATTCGACTTGCCTCAAAGGCCATAAATCTTGGTTGGGCAAAAAATAAAAATAAAAGGACAAACAGCAACAGGCAGGCAAAAGCACAATTTTCCTGTGCATATTTTTGGGCGTTAGAGTCCACAGGGGGTTCCCTGGGCTAAGCTAAATTGTTTTTTCTTTCTGTCTGCCTCAGCTTTAGTTTAGAATTTACAATGAGCTAAGCGGACTCACCTGTGCAGCGATACGTCTAGGTGAGAATGACATGTGAGGAATGTAACCACAGAGGGTTAAGCTGGGTTAAGCCAGCGAAGCGCCGTCACATGGGGTAACAAGGGGCGGGAATTTAAAGAAGGGGAGGTGTAGATAAGCCACTGGAGCTAATCAAATAAGTGCATAATTACTTGCCATGGTGTTTAACTTGGAAACGAAAATAATATGAATGCCTCATTTATTCGAATTAGACTTATTTTATGCTTTACTAGATGACCCGGCAAACGTTGTTCTGCCATATAAATTGATTCTAGTAAATATTTCGGTGAATATTTCGTTGCGGTTACCTGAACTAGCCCAATGCCAGGCGCATTGTGGGCAAACTGGACTCCCTTTTGAATGAGATCAATGAATTATTGAAATTCTTCAAGTCTCACATGCACGAATTTCGAAGTGAGAGCATGTGCGTAGAAGGTTATTGTAGCCGCAACGTGCATCCACACAATTGACGTACTCACCGTCCATAAAGTAAAATGTACCTGGAATGTAAATGTAAATGTTAAATTGGCTATACAGCCCCAAAGGGACCAAGCCAACCTGCTCTCAACCGCCCATAAAGTAGATGTGTAAAAATTCATATGGTTCGTTTGGCATTGGCAGCAATGAGCCTACTCTATGGTAAACTTGGCCTTTGATTTTAAAGGTTAAATTAAATTGCTGACCAATTGGCGCTGTATTGTGCAGTATTTCTGTTGCTCCGAACGAAGTCATTTGAAAGCATAAATTAAATCTTCGAATGAACTTCACAGGTTTGAATGTGGATCCACGCCGTTGAGCAAACCGTTCCATGGTTCTGGTGGCGTCTTAACTTCCGGTAATTTCACATTTCCTGATGCGCAAACACATCTTGGCATTGGGTCATTCTTTGTACATAGTACCAATAAGAACTTTCGGCTCTAGTGCGAGGAGAAGGAACGAGCAGATTTATATGCTCCATGTACTTGTTGGCGTGGTCGGTCAATTGTTCTGCGTGTGTTAACATCTGTCCAATTTTTGTTCTTGGCTTTGGAAAGTTCGTGCTTCTTATGATTGAGAAGAATGCAGTTGCGACATTCTGACAAGCGTAATTTCATTTATTTCATGTACTTGTTCGGTCCAAATAGCCACCCATACGTGCTGTTGGTGGCATTGTTTACTGTAACACACACACACATTGATCAAAATCTATATTCTGATATTTTAGTAATTTACAACATTTCCACAATAATAAAACACAGAATGACACAGATAAGCAGCCTGCTGCGTCGTCAATTCAAAAGAATGTTCTGCAGAGGGACACCCAAATCACCTAGCATTGCGAAATATAGTTAAAAGCCTAATCGGTCAGGCCGTTTCGGAGGAGTATGCTAACAAAATATTTATATATATAGATTTATTGAATCACGAAAACATGAAAGGACAATACCCCTGATAAACTCATAAATTCACAACATAAGCATTAAATACATCACTTTTACAAAGATCTGCGTAATGTATTAAATTTATGTGATTAAATGATAAATGGCTTTGGCGTTTCCAGTAGAAAGTCTAATTGAGCTTTTATAAGTATATTATCCCCAGTGAATGCCCAAAATAAATATAAATCAATATGTGATTAGTATGGTATTTATATTATCTTTGGTATTAAGCCATAGATAATAGAAACAATAAAAATTATTTTTTTCGTGTTTAGCAGGAAAAGACAAATTCTTTATGTCTAAGTCGATTTCCTTATATTCATACCACTGTAAATGCTCGCGGTACTTAACACAAGATCCTCAGCTCCCTCTCTCTCTCGCTCGCTCTCACTCTCCGCAACTCTCCATACTGTCTAAGCAGCGGCCTAAGCTAAGCTATACGCTTTTGTACTTTTTCACTCTCCCAGTACACTCCTTACCACCCGCACGTGAAGTTGAATAAATCCGAATAATTAAGAAGTTTGTCAAGTGCAGTTTTTAATTGGAAAACATTTACCAACGCCAATCTTTCCGACGTCACCAAACAACTACGTTTTCACTTTAAATATTATCAAAAATTGAGGTCGATTTCAGCTAGGAATTCATTGGGGACCCATATTTTCTTGTTGACATGTACTTAGAATTGTTGATATTCTTTATAAGAAAAGAGTTTTTTGTTCTTAAATAAATTTTTTTGAACCCAGTTGACTGATTTCCCATTTAGCTGGCCAAACCAGAATACTATTGTTATATGGAAGCTATACAATTTATTCATGATATCGATCAAACTCAGCAAAATTTATTTGAAAGACACAATTTAAAGACAGATCAAAATAGTTTTTCTCACCAATCGAATCCTTTAGATTAGCTATTAAGGACATTTTGAAATGAAATTTTCCACTTGCTTGCCGACCATAAAGCATTTTACTCATAGGAAAATTGGATCGTTTTAGTAAAGTTGAAGATACTTTGAATGGTACATGTAGTTCTAATACAAAAATTACCAATGCACTCGAACTGAGCCATTGTGGGTAAATCTGAAAAGTCAGTTCAGTCTATTTTAAGGTCTGACTCATGGACTTTATGGAATGGTTTGCGATTGAAATTCAGAATGGTATCTCTTAAGGACCTGTTCGACAGTGTGCTTTTAGGGCCGTTTTCTTATGTTCTTATGTTCCTGTTTTTGATCGATTCGAAATCTACCTAGATTTTGCATCTAGGTGGTTTTTGTGGAATTGGTTGATTATTAATTTGGGAATTTGGTCACACCAGCAGGGCTGGAGAGGCACTAATAGTAGGTTGGCAGCACCTCTGCACTCGTCAGTTTATTGATACGTCTATTGCGCGGAACAAGGCTGTTCTTTAAGCAATAGGTATATAGCTAAGTTCACACAGGCAAATAATTTGGACAAATTTTGAAAAAAACTTAGCTATATAGATTAAAATGAGGAACTTTCCGGTTATATTTCGACAAATTATTTGCGTATGAAATGGTTTTAGTTTCAAATCCTGTAAAATCTTAAATTTTGAATTAGAATGCGCATCTGTCTCTTCAGCAATGTCAGCAGGTGTCTTGTATACAAAAGGCACATCCAATATTTTAAATTTTTGGTGTACTTATTAACTATTCCGACCTAAGTGTCTTTAGCAACAGTTGTTTTAAGTTTTAAAATTGTTTTCAGTGTGACCATACAAAATTTGCATTAACATGTTTTTGCTTTTTAAATCAATGAGGATGAAGTTGATGGCTATAAAATCCACCTAAATGGTTAGCCTTGAACATTAGCATAGCAAATGCAGTAAATAAACTTAGATTTGCATAAACAGAATCATGAGAAAACGGGCCTTTAAGAATTTACCTTATTGTGTTTAAATTTTAATGACCCTTGTCCGTAAATGGTAAAATTAGTAGCATTTTACCTTGATACTCTGAAGATTAAAATTTGGGACTTATTTTCTAGTTCCCGTTAGAGGGAAAGTCCTCCTGGTGGAATTCGCCTGCAGGCTGTGATATATTTTATGTAGATATTGAAAAATAAACGTTTATTTATAAAACATTTTCCTTAAATTGAAGCTTTGGATTTAAAATAGATCAAACGTTACTATGTGTAACATTAATTAACACTTAGAAGCGGATTTTGATTCAATATAGTCTATAGTGGGTTAAGCCACTTCTAACTACCGACCGAATTTCATGTCTATTTTTTACGAAGGCCATTTACATCCCACATCCTTATCGCAACGCATCGCACTCCCATATTTTGTAATAAAAAACCTGAGCCTCACATATCAACATCCGCCTACATAAATAACGATGTGTGTACATTTCCTTTCAGTTAGTCAAGGCTTTGAGCCATTTTGCCCTCAACTATTGTGTGAGCTTGGCCGCCTTTTCATTTATTAAAACTGTCAACGAGCTGAAACAAGAGCAACAAGCTTTGACTTATCAGCAACAGAGGCGGCGAAATTGGCACAGTAAGCACTCGAACAATGAGACACAACGTTCCCGTTCTCAATGAATGGAACTCTGACAGCTTTATAGGCGTTACAAGCGCATTAATAAAAGTGTCGAGCCTGGGGAAAAAATACACGCAACCTTCAACTAAGTTCCGTTGGTCCGTTGTCCTTGCAGGCAAAAAAACAAATAAAAACCACTCGTCTTTTGGCAAAAAAAAAAAACATTACATATATACACGTACGCATTTGCCACGGACTGTGTCAAGGATGAAGCGAAGCAGCCCAGCATACTTACTCTACTTGTAGGCACACACATCAATTATACAACATTCGACAGACGCGTTTCCTTAGCCTTTAACGAGCATAAATTATGGTTATTTTGTGCCTGACAATGAAAGTGAAATTTCGTTTGGCAAACAATAAGTAGTCGCTGCTCTCTCTCTCTTACTCTCTAAGTAAACAAAGTGGCCATTAAGCGAAAGCCAACGGCTTAGAAGAGACAAAAATTGTTCTATCTGAGTCTGCTTCAAGTGGCCCAAGTGACAGCTAGTCTCATCTTTTATTTCTTCAACTTTTGTGTAACAAAAACTTTGTCTGCTAATGAAAATTCCTAGACAGAATTTGAAGTTTTGAGAGCCAACTGTGGAAAAAATGGAAATTAAATCAAGCACAAAACTTTGTTAATATGCTAAACAAAAGTTTAAGGAATGTTTTACCCTTCTTAGGGTTTCGTTTTACTCTTTTTAATTGAAGAAGCAAAGACTCTTCAATCGAAAACCCTGTTTTGGAATATCCTTGGTGTGTTTAAACTAACTGTTTTGCTGGGCTCATTAATAAACTCATTTGTTAAGTTACTTTGCTCGTTTGCTGTCCCAAGATCCACTTGGCGAGCATGTCAAAGTGGCACGCAATGGAACGCCTCTTGCCACATTAGTTTTTTTTTTTTCCTTTCTTTGTGTTGCTAATCACATTTTACCATCGATTTTCCATGTGTTGTTTGGGGTGCGTCACCTACATACATACATAATTGCCTCTATAAATATGTAAGTCAACGAGGTGAAGAAGTATGAACTCACTCCAGAAATTGTCTAAAGTATATTGCAAAATTTCCCTATGGCCTTAAATCATGCAAACTGTTTATTGTTGTTGGCTTTTGTGGCCACTTGACAGTATGCACTGCGGCAAAGTTTTGCGTTTTTAGGCCAACTCGGTTAACCCATTTCGTGTGCTATCCTGTCTTCCTGCTGCTGCTCCTGCTCCGTTACGATAGTGTGAATCTCTCTCTCTAGCATTTCGGCATAAAAACTTTTTATATGGCCCAACCGGCAGTTGAGGCGTTTTTATTAGCCTTCGGACTGTCTTACATAAATTTAACATTAAATTAAGTGCCATTTGACCATGTGGCTGAGACTGAGGGTAGGTTGGTCAAAGGGAAATAAGAAAATGAAAGAGAACTGCCCCCCGTTTTGGGGTTTATTCGGCGTGTCTTCTGACACGTAAGAAGTTCATTGCACTTTAATGAAGTCGCTGCCGAAAAC
Organism: Lordiphosa stackelbergi; assembly: GCA_018904235.1. Classification (NCBI taxonomy): domain Eukaryota; kingdom Metazoa; phylum Arthropoda; class Insecta; order Diptera; family Drosophilidae; genus Lordiphosa; species Lordiphosa stackelbergi. The sequence continues at coordinate 204,119 of JAEIFU010000089.1, read as the reverse complement.
TATGCACTGGATTTTAGTGTTTAATCCTGACTCACGTTGGCCGCCAATTTTGGGGCAAATTCCTTTTAAAGAGAATGTGTAAAACAGTTTTCAATGATTTCTTAAACGACAAGTCACAGGGAACTCTTGATTGCAATCGCCATTTGCAAGCTTAATTGAGAGTAAATGAGGCACCCAGCTACATTCCACTTTTAACTAGCTGGTGTACTTTCAGTCTGCTCAAAATGGCGTACACCTTACAAATCAAATGACGAAGGTGGCTCTGCATATTCAATTGACTATGGAATTTCGTAGCCTCTTTTTCGATCTTAGTGCACCAAAATAATGCTAGATAATGTACTACTCGAAAAAATTAATGACAGTACTAAAAGTACCCCAAATAAAAGGAAAACATAAAAAAACTATGCTTCGTCGGGGATTTGGACGCACGACCTCGCGGATGTCTTACCGCTAAGCTACAGGGCTTGTTGCTTCTTTCTTTTCGTGTAAGCTTAAAAGTAGTTTGAGCTTAGATGCCATCGTCCGCATGTTGTCTTCAAGGTCGTTGTTTTAGTCCCAGACGAAGTAAAGTAAAACGAGAAAGTCAAAGCTAAATTCGTCTGTACCGAAGTTCTGATACACTTGAAAAAGCTTGTCTTAACGGTTAGCGATTTCGACCAAACTTCGCAGATCAGCTTAAAACCATTCAATATTACCCATGACCGTGTTTGAGAGCGGTAATATTGAGAACAAATCAGTTTTTCTCACTAAAACCCATTTTCCGACCGATCATTTCTATGGGAGCTACAGGAAGTAGTCATCCGATCCGGTCGGTTCCGACATATTAGCAGCGTGCAGTAAAAAGAAGACTCTGTGCAAAGTTTCATCTCGATAGCATCAAAACTGAGGGACTAGTTCGCGTAGAAACAGACAGACGGACGGACGGATGGACAAAGCCAATCGACTCAGCTCGTCATGAGATGATTCCTTCTATGCGTTACAAACTTCTGGGCAAAATTATAATACACTTTTCAAGTGTATAAAAATAGTAAAATTTTAAAATGGTAACTAAATCCAAGCCACAGCTTAGGAAAGGGGGTTGGCGTGTGCGTAATCGTGTCTTCCCTCATAATCCCTTCTCCACTTTCTTAAATTTCTACATTTACCCGAACGAGGTTCATCAGTTCCAAAAGCAAGAACAAAGATTTCTAAAAATTAGAAAATCAGTTTAAACGAGAAGACCCAGCTAACTTCGTCAGTGCCGAAGTTTTTATGCCCTTGCATATGTTTTAATTTATTAGAGTTTCAGAACGCCAATAAAATAACAATTTTTCTAAATAAAACCCATTTTCCGACCGATAGTTCCTATGGCAGGTACAGTATATATAGTCATCCGATTTTAACCAAAACTTCCAAATCTGTGTGAAAGCTTATAATATTAATAATCGCTGTGTTGGGAGACGATAACATTAAAAACAAAAAAGTTTAGTACAAATCGACTCAGCTTGTCGTCCTGATCAAGAATATAGAATATAGGGTCAGAAATGAATATTTCTGTGCGTTGCAAACTTCTGGGCAAAATTATAATACCCTTTGCAAGGTTATAAAAAAAATAGGCACATTTTTTAAATAGGCCCGTCGTTCTCGGTACCGAAACGAGAGCGTAAGTCCGACTTCGATATACCCGTTACTCGGCGGTAGAAATGTTTAATAGCCTTCCGTATACTAATTAGTACAGCGACAACATCAATGTTAACTGATTAAAGTTATGTTAGTAGACAGCGCATGCTGCCTCCAAATATGACCAAATTTTTGGCTCTTAAGGAAAAGCCGAAAAGTAGGCAACATATTTTTTATTAACAGGCACCGATCCCAAATATATGACAAGTGGTGCTATTTTAACAACTCCGCTATTTATTAACCGATCTTTATGAAAATTTCAGGGATTATAGATATAGATAAAATGGAGTCTATATTTAAAAGTAGTTTGCTCTTGTTCATCTAGTCTCTGAGATCTTGGTGTTAATACAGCAAGACGGACAGGGCTATATTGACCCTGCTATTGATGCTGGTCAAGAATATACAAACTTTATATAGTCGGAGATGCTTTCTTCTGCCTGTTTTATACATATGCACGACTTTATTATATACTTTTTACTCTACGAGTAACGGGTATAAAAATTGACTTACCCTACCATTGAAAACGAAAAAATGATGTTTTCGGTAAACTTATAACGGATGTTTTCTGAGTGTACTATTATTTATTTTCCTACCTTTTTCGTTCCAAATATATTTATTATGAAGCATGATTTTGTATTTATATTATCAATTCATTTGAAGAAGTTAGGTTCCATCTTAAACTGTATTTGAAATGCTACACGTACTTGATGTTTAGACCTTAAGTATGTAAAACAGTTAAACGGGTTTTTAAAAATAATTTTCAGTACTTTAATTAAAATCCCTGTAGTTAGTCCATGAACTAGGTGGAAGTTCGAAAAGTTTAATTGAGTCGCGCTGGAATAGCATTTATAAATAGAAAACTTGACACTAAAGGTGACTGATGGAAGCAATCTGTAACTCTATCTAATGACATTTTCCAATACAGCAGAAGTTTTTTAAATTGATTCCCCAAATTCAGCTCACTGAGATTTTACAAATAACCTGATACTTTTTGAACATTTTCATACCATGTACCGAAGGTACATAGAGTATAATAAGTTTGTGCAAAAGAATGTAACATGGAGAAGGAATTATTTCCGACCCTATAAAGTATATATATTCTTGATCAGCATCAACAGCCGAGTCGATATAGCCATGTCCGTCTGTCGGTCTGTCCGTCCGTCCGTATAAACAAACAGATCTCAGGGATGGTAGGAGATAGAGATTTGACATGTATGGGACAAATGCTTCTTATACTTGCAGGCAGATCAGGTTTATTTTCAATTTTTGCCACGCCCCCTCCCGCCCCCCCAATTTGAAAAAACGTCAAATATATATATTGGTCATTAGCAATATGTATCGATTTGGTGAAGAAATGATAAAGATCGGATGAGCGGTAATAAATTAAGAATTAAATACTGATTTAACAAACTAAAATAAATTAGCTCTGCCTTAGCTGTAATCTTAACTTAATATCTTTTAGTTTTGGTGTAAATATTTGCATCTTGTTGAGCTTAGCTGGAAATATCTAATATGGGAACTAATCTGTTTATCTAATTATATTTTTGATATTTTCGATCTTTCAAGTATTATGAAATGTTTCTGTTGTTTTGTAGTAATTTAAACTATTCTTGCTTATTTCTTGTATTTTGTTGCATTGGTATTATTTTAAAACTTTCATTGTATTCTGTTAATGGTGTCTGTATTTTCATCAATTTTTGGTGGTTCATTATTTATTTTAGCATTGTTCACACAGTTAAATAATTTCCCCAAATGTTGATGATAATTTTGCTAAACAAATCAAATTAGCGAACTTGTCGGCCATATTTGATTCAATTATTTGCGTATGTTAGTCATAGTGTTAACTTTCATTAAATTTTTGTTACCTGTATGAAACATGGTGATTGAACAAATATTTTTCTTAAATTTCCCAAGCTTTTCAGTATTTTGTAAACATGTTGGTATTAATGGGAATCATTTTATTGTTTAGTATTTCCTGCTTATTAAATTTGATATATGGTATGTAATAGATAAGTTTCGATGCCCAAAGATAACACACAGATATTTATTTTTTGTATGTAGATTTAGATTTATTGAGCTTATTTTTCCTAGTGCTACAAGATAAACTTATAAATTAATGCACTAGTTACAAACATTTACAAGCTTTGATTTACAAACATATTATACTTAGACTTAATTTTATTTATAATAGAATAATTTAAATTGGGTTTAATATGATATTATGTTAATTTTAAATTTGTAATTTGTTTGACTTTCTGTTAAATTGGCTGGCTCTATCCGAACTTGAAACTAATCTTTCATTTACATATTTGGAAATGTCTGGTGTATTCCTTTATACATTCTGCTAAAGCTTACGGCCATTATCCATGTACAAAGCTTGGCAGCTCCTAATTTACAAAATATATACATACGAATTTCGTCGTTGATTGCTCATGGCCCTAGCTGAATCATTCCATGGCAGGGTCTGTTTGTGTATCGATGTCAGTGCGCGAGCCCCAAAGCGTATGCTTTAGTTTTTGTGCCACCGACTCAGACGCAGACAGGGGGAAAATATATTTCGAAAAATATATTTAGTGCACTACAAATTCCATGCATGTCTGCACAAGACTCGTTTTCCCATGCTTTTTCGCAGTTCTGTGCATAAAATGTAATTTGCATAAGAGGACCAAAAAAAAAAAAAAACCCCCAAAAACAAGTGGTCTGCCCCTGGCTTTAGTGTTTTAGTGTTTTCGTGGTATTCGTGTTTTTGCCATTTAAATTTTGTTGTTCGTGTAATTTTTAATTTAGTCGCGTTAATTTATGTGCTTGCCCAAAGCACGTGTTCAATTTAAATGAGACGAAAATGTTGGAGAGGTGAGGGGAAGGGGAAGTGTGGAATGAAAGTGCCAACATATTCGTGTAATTTGCCGTTTCTAATTGACGCATAGCACTTTAGCTTTTAGCTAGATAATTAGGCATAGAAAGTGCTTGGATCCTTTACAGAAATTACTGACCCAAATTCGGTGAGCAGGCTTTATGCTTGTATATATAAATAGTGTAGTATGTAATGATGACGACGCACGAGGAAACACACATAAGGACAATAAATTGCAAATTTCTTAGATCATGGTCAAATTAATTTAAATAAAAATCTAATTAGCAGAGAATGTAATGCAATGTATACAAAATCATTTGGATTTTGCTTATAGCTGACTATTCGACTGTTCCGTATTTGATCAGAAGACCGAGAAATTTAAGAAAATAAACTTTGCATTTAATTAATGGGAGTCACAATAATTTAGTTATCTTTATAACTAACTTTATTAAATAATAATATTACTTGCTAAATACAACAAATTGAATACGATCGAAGCAACGCTGGCAGAATTCGCGGGAGAGACTCGTCGTGAGCGATGGAACAAACTTCATCTCGAAGGCGTGCGATGAATATCGATAGGTGGCTGCAGCTATCGCGTGAGGGAACTCATCGGGGATGCCACAGCTACTCCCTCCCCAGTGACCAGGTCGGGAGCGAATCTAACCTTACGAGGTCGTTCGTATATACGTAGCGTCTTTGGTGGTTGTGAGTCGCTTCCAGTTTCTTGTTCCTTCGTCACAAACGCCGACTTAAGGCGCTCCGTTGAAACAGCTATTTCCTTGCCATCGATTTTAATGACAAAGACTCGATCCGTAGGTCGTTTCACCACCTCGTAGGGCCCAGAATATGGAGGTTCTAATGGTTGTCGTTGGTGCTGGCGATGCTATACCGTAGACGACGATAGCGGTGAGATCTGTGAGGGTCAGGGCAGGGTTGCTCCAACGGTTTCTTGACAGGAGCTGCAATTTGTCGCAGAACAACTGTGTCTTGCTGTGAAGATTCGTTGGAGTAGAAGTTATGACGAGAGTAACCTCGCGTAGGGGCCGTTGCTTCGATTGGATAGTTGTTGAGTCGACGAACTGTATCCGTAGTACTGAGCATGTGCACAGAGTACAGATTTGCGTAGTTGTGTCGATGGTTATCTCTTGTTAGGGCCGTTGCTTCGAATGTGCGTCTATTAACACGATGTTTGAGTAGGGTTGAGGTTGCCTCACATCAAGGACTTTCGTCTGCCACGCGTTGTCGTTGGACTTTCGCACGGGTGACTTGTTGCCACTCGTTGTGGACTTTCGTTGCCACCGTTGTGGACTTTCGACTGCCCGCTTGGTGTCTTTTAGATCGAGAACTTGTGAGTAGACTCAGGCTGGCATCAATTGCCAAACAAAGAGCGTCTCGAGTTGAAGCAGGTTGCTTGTGGTCAATCTGGTATGGGCATAAACATCGGCGATGATAAAGGATGCGATGAAGAGCCAAATTCAGCTGCGCGACCTACTTTCATTGCTGGGAACGATCGTCTGGGAGGCTGCGTACAATGGAAATCGGCGGAATTGGTGAATTTCTAACCAACGCGCGATCGAGTAAATTTACGTGCAGGGTTGGCTGCATACAATGTAAGATCTGATATATTGGTGCGATGCTTGACCAACGTGAGATCGGTTAGGTTGTAGGTGCAGAGTCGATTGCGTGTAGTGTGAAATCGTGTGAAGTTGGCTGCAGCAGGACGTGGAATGTTATCCGCACGTGGAAGCAGGATGTGTACGGTTGGACAGCATGCATGGGCAGCGGTCGGTGTACGTATGTACTTGCATGAAAATGTTGGCAGCAGTAGAGATGTGTGCTTGAGTGTGTTTGCAGCGCCAAAAATCTCGTTTTTTGTGTGTGTCTGCTTTGATTTCCAGGCGTGTGCGTAAGTAGCGAGCGGTCTGTGCCAAGAATCTTGTTTGCCTGTTTCAAAAGTCCATAGTTGGTAGATGTGCATCCATGATCAATGAACGAATGAACCTTCGAATCTCATTTTGTGTGTGTACAAGAATGCGCCAAAATGGATTTGATTGTAGCTGCAGACGCCGTCAACACGCATGTGTATGTTTTTGAGGGCGTGTGAGTGTGTGCCGGCTCGCTGGTCCAAAAAACCTCGAATCGCTGCTTCTGTCGAGGATCTGGTTGACTGGATCCATGGTGAGTGATTGAGTTTGAGTCGAATAAACTGCAAGCGTGGTCAATCACTATGTTGTCACTATGTTGGATAAATAGTTTTGTCGCCATATTGAAAAATTTCGCACTGTTGTGCTGCTGCATGTGTGTGCCCGTGTGCATTTCACAATAATTCGCAAAAACACTGTTTGTACACTTGTTTGAAGATTTTTGTTAAATGTTTTATGCACAGTTTGCTGTTGCGGAGTCGAGTTTGTTGTGTTTTGCTAGTGTGTGTGTTTGTGTGAATTTCGTCAGAGATTGAAATTCATTTGTTTAACACTGGGCTTTGAATTTATTTATTGTTATTTCGGAACTAGGGGTCACCACGTTAGTTATCTTTATTACTAACTTTATTAAACAATAATATTACTCGCTAAATACAATAAACTGAATACGATCGAAATTACGCTGCAGAGAGACTCGTCGCCAGCGATGGAACAAGCTTCATCTCGAAGACTTGCGATGAATATCGATAGGTGGCTGCAGCTATCGCGTGAGGGAACTCATCGGGGATGCCACAATAGTTACAGAAGTGGCGCCATCTATTTGTCAGTTTTGAAAATCAAATAGTGGCGCCATCTATCGGCCAGGTTATGACCAAACGAAAGTTCGCTGCCGCAGCACAGCAGCAGCGTTGCTACTGCAGGTACCGAGTACATTACAATCGAGCTGGACCGACTTTCTTACTTGTTTTTAACTGCGACTTCACTTATAATTATTAATTTTTACGACTTTTCTAGCAAATTAATGTTTTAAATGTTGTTTCCAATTATACCCATACCGTTACAGAAATAAGTTTCGGGATTTACTCCTGCCTGTAGACATTTTTCAAATTCTGCATAAGAACTTCATAAATCATGCTCTCCAATTCTTTAATATGTCATCTCTATTCTTTTCTTTGGTGCAATATTTCATTTTCTAAAAACTGCCATTGACTAATATTGTGCAATTTTATTTCAGCTAAAGATGCGTTGTCCTTTCAGTTATGAAGTGGCTTTTAAATTGCATTTCCATGGCAATATTTTTTCCCTGAATTTCGTTTCCCCTTTTCAATTGTTTTTTCTTTTGTTGGAACTATAAATCCCTTCCAGTTCAATCGGTTTTGTTCTGCTTATGACGCGTCTGCTATAAAGTATTTGTTGATTTTTTTATCGTGCACCACAGTTTATGTGCAATTTATTCCAACTGCAGTTCAACCGTCATTTGCGGATGCGAAATTCGGTAAATTACGACTTGTTTTCCAAAATGTCATTGATTTTACCTACAAAGACAGCAGCCCACGTGGGTCATTGATATGGCAATCGTTATTGATTTTCCTGTGTGCCTCTTCTTAGTGGATAGCGTGCATGGCAATTTATGAGCTTTATGTGTCACTTCTGATGCCACTTTCACTGGCATTTCCCTCTTACACACACTCACACTCATATAAAGACAGTCCACCCTCGAAATGGACGTCTCAGTTTCAGCCAAGTTGTTGCTGTTGTTTTTCTTTTACTTTTCCTATCAGCTTGGGCATATCTAAATGGTAATTGCTTGCCAGGGTGTTGTTGAGTTTTATGACCCAGACAGCTGTTTTTTTTCCTCTCTTCTCTTTCGCCTTCTTAGGGCCTTAAATCATAGCATACTTTTCAGCACCTCCTACAAAATTTGTTAATTTATTTAACATTTCGCTGGCTCTTGGTGGAATCTAGTCTGAATTCTATTTAATGGGTGCTTTTTTTCAACTCCATTTTGTTATTCATTTTGCTTTCATAAAATTTTACTGGCCAATTTTTTACCGATTATGAACTGAGTGTGAAGTGCGTTCTTCGTGTTTTCAATAGATGCATGACTACCCAATCCTCACGCTCATTTTGTAGCATTTAGACAAATTTATGGCTCATATAAATAACATAAATAAATAACACGCCCGTTACGCCCAATTAGTTTTGATATACGTACGACTGAGGGCCATTGTCGTTTCGTCTTTTCAAAAAGTTAAGCAGCTTAGACATGCAATTTCATTGTTGCCTTCTCACACACAAAAACAGAAAGACAGAATGGGAATCGTTGTAAGTTTTTCTGACTTGGCCAATCCTTTTCGGGCCACTCAAGTCTACGCTTTTGTCATTTTAATTGAAAATTTTACTCGTTTGTCAGTGAAAAGAAGACCATCTTAGAGTCTCTTTCAATTTCTATTGCACTCTGTCAAACGCCTTTGGTGCAATTTGGCTATTTGAACATTGTCTCGCCTTTTGTCAGGGTCCATTGTTCTCGTTTTTCTGTCGGTTGTACAATGATTTGCGATTGTTTGGTCACATTTTTAGGGGTATCGGTTTATTTAAATTGCTTAATGGCACCTTTCGTTCTCAACTTGATATTCAACATTTTGCACGCCAACTTGGCATAAATTATCTCAGCACAATTAACGTCAAATGTAAATTAAGTGAGCAGCCAGCGTGGCGTATACGCAATATTGCTCTCTTGGTGATGCTGCTGCTGTTGTTGTTGTTGTTGTGCATAATGCGGGGCAATTAGTGCTCTGCAGCTGACCAAGACTTCAGTCAAAAAATGCTTTATCATCGTTGCCTGTTTATAAGTGGGAAGACTCATTATGGTGGGGTCTGTAAACAATTTGTTTTAAAAGTTGTTGAACTTTGCTGGTATTTTTTTAAATTCTTTGAGAAAATGTGGTAAATTGTTTAAAACAAAGTTTGCTGTTCTATTTGGATGGGAAGAAGCGGATATTTTAAATATGTTGCAAATTAAGTAATTTGGTATTTTGTGGTAATTTCAATTAATTAAATATAATTTAAGTCTTTCTTTCATTTTTCTATTGAAAAGTTGAGTCAATCCACAGTTTTCTGAATTTTGTAATCTCTTTGAATTAAATGGAAAATGGAATTATGCGAATATGCTTCCCATATTTTCTTTGTATGTTGCTCTCATTTTCTTCTAGACTTTTCTGGTATTCCATTCTAAAATGTTGACAGTTACTGACTGCTTTGCGTACCGAAAAGTATTTCGTAAAATCCTTGCTTATATCGACTATGCAAAACGGGTTAGAGTAGGGATATGTAACAGAAACCCTCAAATTAATTACTTTTGGAAAAAATTGATTTCCTGGTTCATAATAAGACTATGTAAGGAAGATGTTCCATCATTTCTGTGAGTTTAAACCTCCAGATCGAACCGGATTTAGGCCGTTTACTGGCAAACCATTTCATAGTTTCTTTGTATCTTTTTGCTTGCAGCATTCGCAATAGTCGCGGTTCATTGGACAGCATTGGGACCGCCGCCAACGGCAGCTCAGCGGCCAGTCAGGCCAGCTCCAGCGGCGGCTCCAGCACCAATAACAACAATAATAACAACAACAACATCAAAATGGACGGCAGTCCACATCATCGTCCTGGCTCACGCAACGGACGCGATAATTGGACAAAAATGCCGGAACCTTTAAATGGTCACAAGGTGGACAAGTCAGAGAAATCATCACCATCGCGACGCAGTATGGGCGGCGGTGGTAGCGGCAGCTCTTCTAAACAGGGCTCACCGTCATCCTCTTCCCGTACCAAGGGGGTGCCACCAAGTTTTGGTTATGTAAAGCGAGCAAATGGTAGCATAACCTCCACAGCCGAACAACAGAATATTGCAATGCTGATGGCAGGTGCGGGAGCAGTAAATGGTTTGCCCTGTGGACGTACAGCACATGTTTCGGCTGTGCCAAGAACAGCCGGTGGACGCAAAGTCACGGGCGGCACTCAAACGTTGCCCAATGACATGAACAGTGAGTAGAAACGGAGGACGAAGAGTGAAGGAATTGTTGCTCTAATTTTTGGGTTATTTTTGCAGAAATGCCACCAAATACACAGCATCGCAGCTTTTCGCTGACAGGACCAACAGCCACTCAGCTGAGTCAATCCATACGAGAGAGATTGGCCACAGGGTCGCATAGTTTGCCCAAGCCAGGCAGCGATATGCATGTGTTTCAGCATAGGTAAGCGAAAATACTTTGATGACATTTTGCGTTTTTTTTGCCCAGGGATTAAAACTGAAAATATCGGTCACGTTACCATTCGGTAACGCACAATTTTGTAGGCTGATTGTACGGATTATAAGTGTGTATTAAATATACACTGAGAAAAAAATAGATAGTATTTGATGATCCTCAGGATATTTTTGGTATGCATTTGGACTGGATAGTAAACTATTCTTTTTTGGGATCGGATATTTTCGAAGTCGATTTATTTTCGCTTAAAGAGGATACATAAAAAAATATTTTTTTGATCTTTATTCTTCATCCAAGGGAGCTGAAAATGTGAAAAGGATATTTTTAAACATGGATCTTAAAGTGGATATTTCCAAAATCCATTCTACGGGAATCTGTGTACCAGCTAAAACCCGCCGTGCTTAGCTACGCCCCCTTTCGACCTCCTATTCACCCGTCTTCATAATCTTCATTATATTCCATCCACCTGTCCCCGCAAACTTCAAATTACCTTGTACGTCGGATTGTAATTCCGTTAATTTACAATTTCACCACCAAAAGGAGTCATTTGAAAACAATCGTTGTACATTTTGGTGTGTTCCAAGAAATGATATGAATTAGGAGATTCGCAATGGCTCTGGTGGTAAACGGTAATTTTTCTCAGCTCAGCTGTTTTGGTGTCACATGTTATTGTCAAACATGTTCAGTTTGGTCTATTATTTGACCATGAATCGACTTACAAACGAACAACGCTTCCAAAGCATACAATATGATTAGTAAATCAAGCTTTGTGGTTCGCATTCGGCGTTAAACTGTAGGTCCCTTTCTCTTGTTCGATAATAGTGTAGAGCTGGAGAAACATCGATGGTAACATCGATGCATCGATGTTTTTATCCAAGCTGCAGACATCGATGATTTTTTTTCACCATCGATGTTTTTGCAACCCTACATGAACAAAACACGACCAGACTATTTTTTTGTAAAATTTACTTCTCGTTAGGGATGTCGAAATATCGATATCGAATACTTGTTGAATATATTTTTGGTGTGTATTTTTATAAGATTCGGCCACAAAAAGGGAGATTTCCTGAAGGCATTCTCTTGGATATTACTAGTCTTACTGACATTACTAATATCCAAGAGAATGCCCTTAGGAAACCTTCATTTTTGTCCAAAAACAAAAAAAAAGTATTCATAAAAATATCGTCAAAAGTTATTCGATATCGATATTTCGACAACCCTACTTCTCGTCCTTAATAAAGATAAAGATAACAAATATCCAAAAAAAAAAAAAAAATTGGACTAAACCCTATTGTGTATGAATGTAATTGATGCTCAACCATTTTCATTCTACAATCAAAAAAGCGTGTGATTTATTAAAACTCACAAATTTTCCATGATTTTAACACTCACAAAACCCTTTTAGTTCAAGAAATCCTTCGACTTCTCAGCCCTAATGACGTGATTTCCAAATGTTAGCGAATTGCGTAAGTACTGTTGCCAATAAAAAACTAAAACAGTCCACACTATAAATAATTTTTATGGCATTTTTCGATATGTCGCTACTCGCTGGAATAAAAATTATACATCTGTCTGACCATTTATCCAAAATTTTACCCCAAACTCTAAGCAACCCTCAAATAGAAACTTTACAAGAAATTTCAGAGATCCTTACCTTTTTTAAGATGCCACTTTGCAAATTTCTGGGAGAAAATAATTATCCCACTAATATGCGAGATGCAGCGAAACTCACTACATATGGGAAGTGATCTTAAGTCCGTTCAAGTTTCAGAGCACTCTAAAATAAGTGGTTTGAAAATATTTATGTATTCCAGCAACATCCACAGCTTCTGAAAGGTCATTGAATAAAAAAGGACAGACCCTGTCGGACGCTGGTCCTTAAAGTCAAAGAATTTGAAGCGTTTAATGATCCTTTATAACAATTTGAATAATTTCAAAAATAAATATTTGATCTAGAGCCCTAGAAGGGACATGGGTTTTATAATTTATCAAATTTATTTACATTATTATTATAATCTCAATAAAGAAAGTGCTTTAGGAAGGTACATCACCAGGCACGCAAAATTTGAAAAAAAAAAAACTGCTAAAACATCGAAAACATCGATGTTTCTCCAGCTCTATAATAGTGTGTGAACCAGGGCTGCCACAGTACTCCCCTTCCAGTGACTGTGTCACGATTTAGCGGAGTGTTTCCATATTTGTCGAATTTTTTTCCCCAGAAAGTCGTCTGGGGCAATCCTCTAACGCTGGCGTTGTCGTTGGTGCTGGCGATGCTCTACCGTAGACGACGATAGCGGTGAGAATTCGATGAGGGTCAAGGCCAGGTTGCTCCAACGGTTTCTTGACAGGAGCTGCAATTTGTCGCAGAACAACTGTGTCTTGCTGTGACGAGCCGTTGGTGAGTGGGCGTCGACAAACAAGTTCGCCGAGGTTGCTTCTCGTCAAGCCGGTAGTTTTTCCTCTGGTTGAGGTTGCTTCTCATTGTTCCTCTGGTTGAGGGCTTGGTTGTGCCTCTGGTTGAGGGCTTGGATGTGCCTCTGGTTGAGCTATTGTTTGTGCCTCTAGTTGAGGGCTTGCTTGTGAGGTGGGTGAGTCAGTAGTACTGGGTATTGTTCCCCGAGTAGAAACTAGCGTTGTTTGGTCGTGAGAAGCATTTAGACGAAGTTTGGCCAGGCAACGCGCACGACGACGAACCTGAAGGAGGCGGCGGCCGCTGTCGTGGATGCCGCCGTTGTCGAGATCCGAGCATTCATCCGTAGTCCCGTTGTTGGCCACAAGATAGTGATGCTGGTGCGATAAAGTCCGTGGTGTGACGCAGTGGGCCAGCGATTGCTACTGGGCGCCGATGTAGGACTGAGGTTGCGCAGGTTGCTGCGTTGCGCGTGTCGTGGATTAGGTGTGCACCAAGGGGGCGAAAAGCATAGAGTTGTTGTTGCTGTTGCAGTTGACGCGCTCGCGTTTGTGTGAACGTACAAACACTATATGTTGGCGTCCGCATGTCGCCGTTGTCGTGTTCATATGTGTATGTCTCCGTCGAAATTTCACAATTTTTTTAAGAAATTCCATCAGCAAAAACCACAGGAATGCAGGATGCGAATGCGCAAGTCCTAGTTGGCGCGCAGCTTCCACGGCGATCGCAGGCAAAAACACTGTTTGTACGTTTGTTTGAAGACTTCAGTTAAATGTTTCTGCACAATTCGCTAGGCGCAACCGGCAGCTTCTTTGCTGCATCATGGTTGCCGGTGCCGGGATGATGCACGAGTTGTCGTGCTGCTGATGCGATATCGAGATTAATAGTGTGACCAGGGCTTCCACAAATCAGCGGTTTTTATTTGTTGCCAAACCTTGGCGTAGCAATTACGAACTAACCCGCAGAAGCAAGTATTCCAGATAAGTAAGATTTGGTCTAGTCGTTTTTAAGTTTTAAGACCACAAACAAAACACCATCCACTTTTTGTATACAAGATATCAATCATTACACAAAACCAAGAAGCAGGCTGTTTCTTACATATTATGTGTGTTAGTGTTTTGGTGTGATGCTCAACTTCTCTTTCCCTAATCTCTTACAGAATGTCAAATCGTCCGGGAACTCGCCATGATGGTTCACTGTCGGATACTCAAACCTATGCCGAAGTTAAACCGGAATACAGTTCATATGCCATGTGGCTTAAGCACAGCAACACGGCAGGAAGTCGTTTATCTGACGGTGATTCCATTGACCAACTACAGATTGGTTCACCAGCCATGACCCGACATGGACACAAAATGTTGCACAATCGTTCGGGACCCACAACAGGACAAATGCCGCTAGCTGGGAATGAGTCGCCTTATGTGCAAAGCCCGCGCATGAATCGCAGTAATAGCATCAGGTATGTTTCTAGTAAGCCTTTTCGCATGCCTAGGAATCCTTTGAATCTATTTCTCTTTCCATCTTTTCTCCTTTTAATTTGGTTATCTCCGCCCAAAAGCTACTTGAAAGAACGGACATATCCAAGGTGACCTAACCCAAACCAAACTAGCAATCACATGTTTCATTTTTCATTCATCGCTCTTTAAGTTCCTTTGCACTCACAAAAACAAATACCATAAGCATCACTTTACGCTGTTGCCACTTTTCCGTCTGCAATTTGCATTTACTTAGATTTTTCCCTGTAAGTTGCGGCATCCTTCAGAGCAACTGACATGCTAACAACACAAATCCTTGTGCATGTCTTGTCACAGAGTTTTTGTGACATTAGTCGATGTGTAGTCATTATGTACTTGTCATACCCTGAAAAAAAGGGTGGAAGTTTTCTGATGGTTCGACTTGAAGCAATTTGTAGAGAAGGGAAATTTGGAAGAATTCCACTTCAGAGTTAAAGACTGCAAAGCACAAGTGGATTAAAGGGTCGTTGAATGTATTTTAAAGTTCGAGCCCTGAATGGAGCTCACATTTTTCACAAAATTTGTTTGATTTCAAATATTTTGTATTATATAAACAGGCGAAGGTAAATAGTTCAGCATTATTTGTTGTAGAAAAATAGAAACTAAATAAGAAATTGCGACCCTTGGGTTAATTAAATTTGAAATTTGAAGATGACCAGTTGTATCATTAGAGGTTTGATGAGTATATCATTTAATGGAATCTTTTGAGTCCTGACACTCTAATATGGCAATGGCCATGACTAAGTGTCAGAGGAAATGTAAAGAAGATCGAGCTTATGAGGTAACTGCTCAAGGTAGGCAGAATCAAAAGCCTTACTAAAATCTGTAGTAATGCCTGTTACTCAAGTAGCTCAAGTCATTTCAGAAATCTTGGAAATACACAATAATTTTATATTCTTTGCGTATTTTAATTAACATAGCAGCAAAATCATGTTAAGTGGGCAGATGAATTTGTAACTATTTGTTGATCGTATGGAAAATTCCATCTATTACATTCGCTTACATCCTTTAACGTTATTTTTCTAGGGTATATCGATATTCCCACTCATTAAACTTCATTGCTACATGTTTGTCTCCAGTCAGGTTTTCTTCGTGCTTCTTTAAATATGCAAACAATTTGTTGCACTTTATTTCTATCTTTCCTCTCAAGAGGCTTCTCGATGTTGCGCCATATGTTTGTATGTGTGGGCTTACCACCGTTCCGCACAAGGCGTGCATATTTTAAAGTTTCACTTAAAAGCCTTTAAATTCAGGAGGGACCTACCTCCACACCGACACACCCCAGTAGTTAAAGAGAAAACTTTTCCCCCACAGGCAGACAATATGAAAAAAAAACGCCAAAAATGGCAAAAACGAAATGGCAAAAGGAAAACAAAAAGTGGGCGGGAGCTTTTCTCTCTTTCTCTTTTTGAGTGTAAATAACGGTGTTGTGGGTGGCCAGATTATTATTTGACATGTCAATAGGTTTGTGAACCTTTGACTTGGCCGCTGTAGAAAATGAAGTTTTCGGAGGGTTGTGTTCTGCATGATATTGCTCTGTCATGCCAAGTCAGCAAATTTTATTTTTTTCCTTTGGACTGTCAAGTACTTCATTAAAATTGGTCTGAATATGGTAAAAGAGAAAGAAGAGAAACTGAAGGTGGTGTGAATTTTGGCACAGAATTGAAGGAAATGTTTAAGAGGAGTGTAGAAAGATAAGGCGGAATCGTGTCAGTGCCAAAATTTATGCTCCTGTAATGACCTGACCTTCTGTTATGTACAAGCGGCGTAACCTAAACTTTTAATGAGCACCGTGGACAATTTCTCTTTGTACTGATTCACTCTTGCGAGCGATCTTGCTTTTATTCTAAATTACTTCCTTAATTTCTTATTTTAATTAAAGATGTGTGTGTGTAGGTCACATCCATGTATATAAATATAAGAATTCGTTCGTTTGAACACATATTGCCTCACATGATGCATTTTAAGGGGCTCCCAAAGCTTCAAGTGCAGGCCTAACCTTTGTTACAAAGAGCGACATGTTTATTTAATGCTACGTTTGGATCGTGTTCGAGTCTCTTGCTCAAGTTTGAACATTCTCCGGGGGTCTCAAAGCGACAGCCACTGATCCATTTTGAATCTTACTCTTCCGTAATATCTTTAGACTCTAATTAATTATAATAATAATTGGGTTGGCGCTCCACTTTTTTTGTCTTGTCCAACGCGGACCCATTCGATGTGGGTTTTAACGTTCTGACTTCATGTGCCTCTGTGCTCGAGCGGATAGATTTCCTTGTGTGAAAAATAAAAAACAAGTATAGGAAATAAATGGCTCTAAAAGCCCAAATCGGCTTGGAACGTTCATTTTCCATCTTCTTCTATTTGGCGTTCTATACCGTACCCTGCTGGACACATGGACTCCAAGGCAGACGTAAACTACCTTTGAAAATCGTCCATAGAAAGTTGGACAATCTTTCGGGTTTCCATTTTATGTACACATTTCTATTACTACAATTAATTTTTGTAAGCTGTGCTTACTGACCTCCAGCATTTCCAGCATCGTAGTGGCCTCAATTCTCATATCTAAAATCTTGTTGTTAAAAGCGCTGGGATTATAAATGATCGATCAGTGATCGAGCTAATATTAGTTGATAGAGAGAACGTTCTCTGACTTTGCCTCACTTCTTTGTTCAATCATTGTGGTGGATTGTTTGACATCGTCTTCTCCAGTAAAATTTGTAATTGGCCAACAGATACGCCATTTAAAGCTAATTGTTCAACTGAATTGTTTACCTATGCAACATGGCATCGAATTGAACATTATAAATCAAGGCTGCAAGCCGGTCCTGAACCGAACCTCTTAGAACCGGTTCGGTTCGGGTTTTTTGGGTCCGACAAACCGGACCATGAACCGAACCCCTATATTTTTGACTACTCGAACCTGAACCCGAACCGGACCACTTTTTCGAAAAATTGGGTTCGGTTCACCAAATTAGTTTTTCCAACGACACATACAGGAAAATATAGAAATTTCTTGTAACCTGACTTGTATCATTCAAGAAGTTCTCCAATCCTACGTCATTTCTCAATGTCAGATTAATAAATACCATCACCGTAGATAATGGAACGAATTTGGATCGAGCAGGGGAATTTTTAAATGACAAATGCAGAGCAGAAAAGGAAGGAGAAGGTTGCTTATGGGTCATTCTTGTTTAACCGAACAGTTAAAAAATTTTTTTATTTTATATTTTAATAATAAAAAATCCGAAATTAGATCTCGAAATGCCCACCAAAACGTAATTTGCGGTTTTGCACAAAAATTTTTTGTTAATTTTATAAACAATTTCAAAAATCGTAAAAAAACGGAAAAAATTGAAAAAAGGGTTTTTTAAAAACGTGATATCAAGCTTTTCAAAAATGTCAACATCACACAGATCGGAGGTCTACTTCATATAGCTGCCATACGAATGCTATGATTAATTGCATTTTGTTGTAGATTAGGGTGACCAGAGTTTTCAAAGTATATTATACCACAACCAAATTCAGCATTTCTATGGCAGCTATATGATATAGATGTCCGATCTGTGTGATGTTGACATTTTTAAAAAGCTTGATATATATAAAGCCCACTTGCCAAGTTTCAGTCGTAGAGCTTTGAAACTGACTGAGTGGCAACGCATTCTTTAAGGGCAACTTTTTATTTGTTTATAACTTCAAAAATTCATAACTCTTAAACTATAAAAGTATCCATCTTTTTGAAAACACCAAAATTTAAGTTACATTTAGGACAATAAATTGTTTATGCTTAGAAGCTATATCTGATGGTTAACACTGAGAAAAATTATAAATAATTTTTAGCAACAATTACTTAATATTATTATATAATTTAAAAATCTATAAAACTATTATTTGAGTAGCTACAGTAAAATACTTTTCACCAATATCAATTTGATACCTGCCCGATGAACCAAACCTGAGATATCACGTTTTTAAAAAACCCTTTTTTTCAATTTTTCCGTTGTGGACGATTTTTGAAATTATTTATAAAATTAACGAAAAATGTTTGTGCAAAATCGCAAATTACGTTTTGGTGGGCATGTCGAGATCTAATTTCGGATTTTTTTTATTAAAATGAAAAATAAAAAATTTTTTAACTGTTCGGTTTATAAAAGAATGACCCTTATGTACATTAAAAGCATATCTTCATTTGGACGATGACCAAATTGCCTAAATAGATTTCCTGACGAACTCTACAATTACAGTTTGTTGTACTACACACACTGCCAATTTAGTTACCGAGTTTCTTAAGGAAGTTTAGTATAAAATTAGTACAGTTTGCATACTTTGTAAGAAACTCCTATATGAAATCTATTGCATATAGAAAAGTTGAAAATAACCAGAGCTAGGCTATGAGACGCGATGGAACTCAAACAACAAAATGTGCGAACGTTGATTAACTCTTTAAAATTTTGGAATTTCGAGTTCTTTAAAAGAGCTTAACCTAAAAACATCAAAATGTTATAAAATTTTGAAAAGGTAAAAAGGACTTCTCAAAACTTAAGTTGGATCTGTCTGACCTAAAAACTAATATTGATTAACAGCTCCTAGAAGTTATATTTAGGGTTTTCACATCTAATTGATTATCACGTAACCTGTTTAAAAATTAAATGTAATCTTCAACTGTAGTGAACACACTTTTGTAAGCTTATCATGATAACTTGATAGTTGTTCAATACAAAAAAAAAATTGCTAAGTGCCTTTACCGTGACTTGAACTCAGGTCTGTTTAACTTTCAGTCTCATACTTTACCCACTACACCACAGCTGCCAATATAGAGAGATCAGCTGAATGTGCTATATAATAAAAGATATCGAAGTGTTTATCAACACTGAAGATGATATATAAACAGTTAATCTCATGACCTGGGACTGGGCTGGTGATGTCAGTTTATTTTTTCACAGTACACTTTGTTGTAGAAGATTTAATTTTTAAACAAATTACTTGATAACCAAGTTGACGTGAAAATCCTAATTGCTTTTTAACTTAAACTAAGCAGTTCTCTAAAGTTGTAAATGTCACTAATGAATTTGATAGGAAACTGTTCTTTAATGCTCAAGCGGGTAACCCAGGTTCAAACCAAAACCTTGGGTTCAGGGGTTACAGAAACCGGTCCCTGAACCGAACCTTTGACATCACAACGGGTTCGAACCCCTGGACCGAACAGCTTCTGGCGTAATTTTAGGCTAGGTTTGCAGCCCTTGTTGAGGGGCTAAAGTACCGGTTGTACGATAAAAATAAAAATGACGGGACGGCACGGGCACATTCCGCTGCAGTATCACTTGGCATTTAGCGAGCAATAATACTTAAATAAGCTAACAGTTTTCGCTAGAGCAATTTTTGTAAAGTAATATACAACTTTGGAAAATTGGCTGCAGAACTTTAATTTCAGAAGTTGATAACAATTTATGATGCACATTAAAATCATCTTTAAACAATAAAGTAAAGCTTATGTCACCCTCTTGTCTTGCTCTGCTGAAACTAATATGCTTTCCCGTTTTGTCATCCATACGCTTTGCTTTCTGTGTTTTGGCATCAATTATGCAAAAGGAAGTGTGAGGCAAAGCGGCCAACCCAGAAACCAATTCAGTGGCTTGTTATCAAATTTTACACCAGCAAACAGAATCACACACACATACAGAATGTTGGTGGCAAAACGCCCCCAAGCGTGCAACACACAAACCCAAAAGCTCTGCTTCACCACAAATGCAAACTAGGAAACATGGCAAACGCACACACACGCAGAGTCTCACATGTCGTATACGTTATATTCGATTTGCATGGATAAATTCCATTAATGTCTCATAGTTATCAGAGCAAAGAGTGGACACAACAACAGTCAAGCAACGTCCTTCCTTCCCACTACATTCCCTTAGCCGTTGAGCTTTTAGAAATCTATGCAATTTAGAGACAATTTGTCCATCCCTAGCACCAGCACCGAGACAAACACGATGCGCCACTCGACGCATATCAAATTGGCAACAAAATTAAACGGAAATGTGTGAAAAAGACTGAACGTATGCTGCCATGTTTGTATGGAGATTCGCCTAATAAACTGCACAGAACCGCAAGAGGAAATTTGCAAGTGTCTGGCTTTTGGGCACGCAACAATGAGAGAGGGAAGAGGAGGCTAGAGATGTTGCAACTAATAGTGACTCTTCACAGTGATTAGGAATGGTTGCAAGAGATGACTTTTCTTGGTGCGGGCAAAAGACCTGACAGCACGAAAAAGCGTGAGTTTATTAAGGAAAGAGTAAATTTTGTAATTGTAAAAGAATTTGGAGCTGCAGAATTTTGAAACCAATTGAAATAGTCAAATATTTTAGATTGGCCCAAATCTGTTACAGTTTTGAATGATCCAAGTTTTATCATCGAAAGCTTAATGCGTTTTTTGTACCTATTACAAATAAACACTGTGGCTGAGTTGATATGGAATGTATTAACTTTTCCCAATACAATTCTTGATGACATGCCTAAAATGAATCTTGGTTCAAAATGAGATTAAAAACCATGGACTCATGGACTTTGTGATTTTCACCTACAGTTCAATGTCTTACGAATTCGATAAAACCTACTACTTTATGACCCTTACTAGTTTTTGTCATGGACTCGAGCACTGAATTCATTAGTAAGTTTAATGAATAATACAGAAATCAGTCATGAATTGGAGCACTTCTCAGTTCTCAATTTAACAGTGATAAATTCTGTACTAAAACGTAGAATTGCGGGGCAGCTGAAAGAGATATATGATTTAAGTTTTTCTTATATTCCATTCCCACTGCAATTTTAATCCTGTATTTTAAGCACATTTTCATTACCATCTACTATCACTTCCATGCCTAACCACTATTTTTGGCCTCATATCTAGAAACTCATATCTGTCAAAGTGGCATCCAAACTAATGAGATTCCTCGTTGCAGATCCACAAAATCGGAGAAAATGTATCCCTCCATGTTGAGTCGTGGCGGGGATGTGGAAATCGAGCCCTACTATTGCCTGCCCGTTGGCACCAATGGAGTGCTGAGTGCTCAAATGGCTGCCGCTGTGGCTGCCCAAGCTCAGGGTCCGGGTGGTGTGGCCTGGAGTCAGCCCACCTCTCCCACGCCCATCAATCGTGGTCCTTTTGCGGCTGCAGCTGCAGCTCTCTCCCCCACTCATGCCTCGAACACGGCCGCTGCCTTGGCCGCCGTGGCCGCTGCAGCTGGCGGTGGGGCCGGCCCAGGCGGCAGTCTCACTGGCGGTCATCGTCTGACATATCCCAAGAAGAACGATGAAGGTGAGTACACTCGTTTAGTTGATTTAGATAAATGTGCTAAGGAGATGAACTAACGTTTTCCTTCCTCCTTTCTGTCTGTGTACAGTTCATGGCAGTGCCGCCTCTTTGCTTTCGGGTGGCAGCTCCTTATACGGCTCTGCGGAGGAACGTCAGGCACATGAGATACGTCGATTGAAGCGCGAACTGCAGGATGCAAGGGATCAGGTGCTCAGCTTAAGCAGTCAGCTGTCAACTAATGTGAGTAGAAGAATGCCAAGGAAGAAAAACTTTAGTTTAAGCATCAAGTGAATTATGAGCTGATGCGCAATGTGTTTCCGCTTGAGTTGAGTTGAATTCGCACAGCTTTTTCAGGTGTAAAAGTTTTATGTGTTGATGATACAGTTAAGCCTTTGGAAAGATTTTGCTAAATTTTGAAACTAAATCAAGAGAGAAGCCTTAAAACCCACACAATTCTGTCAAGTTTGATTCAAATCGGATGACTATAGCATATAGCTGCCATAGGAACGATCGGTCGAAAAAGTAGTTTTAGTGAGAAAAACTTTTTTGTTTTCAATGGTAGCGTCTTTATAATTTCCTTAATAAACTTCGGTAGAGCCGAAGTTAGTTTTTCTCTAATTTTTTAATTCCAAATATTAAACGTCATTCCCAAAATCCGAATCTTTTAAAAATCGTAGAATGGCTTGGGACAACTTATTTTAAAGCTTTTAAAGCTTAAAAATAGTATATTTTCAAATATATGAGTTTTAGCGACCTATTTTGATTTTAGTCAAAGCTTTTGCTTACGCAGGCTCATAATTCAATACAATCAACTCAATTCAACAGAGTTGAGTCACAACATTTCTTGGCATAGCAATGGTGTCTCTATACAGCGCTGTTTCGGAATTGTCCAACAATTCCTTGTCAGCTGACTTCTCGCTTCTACACTCCAACCACGGAGATTTATAAGAAACTACATTGATTTTTATCGTCCATTCATTGTTTCACATTAAAATGGAGTGCACCAAATTGGTGTTTTGAATTAAGTTAAGTAATTGCATTTTTACCTTGACGCAGTTTATCACAATTTTCGCGGAAACTAAGCGATTTATCTGAAATTTTTTTACTGTCATAGATAAAACCCATATTTTACTAATCTTGTCTGGTCTTGATTTGCTCATTGCTTAGTTTTTGTATAATTCAATTTTTATCGGGGCATTAAGCTTAGATAAGATTTTTCCAAATTTCGAGATTATTTGGACGGTTCGATGTACTAGAATATTTACCCGTCTTGTTGACAATCAAATCTCATTGTAAAATATTGCAAATTTTGCGAATCTTTTTGGACCGACTGGCCTACACCTCCTATTTCCCCGTCGACAATTGCCAACTATTAAATCTTCACAATAATCTAAAATTTTACAAATTTCGCGGTTTCTTTGAAACATTTGATCTTCAACTCCTATTTACCCGTCTATGCAGTTGCTTATAAATATTACGAAAATACAAGGAAAAGCAAGAGTTTTAAAAATGCTAAGAACACCAAACTTATTAACTTGGCTACGTGCCCAAAATTGGAACAATCCAAGTTTTCATTCTATTATCCGTTGGGGGACAACTTACTTAATATTCAATTGTTTGTATTTATCTCTAATTGAGATTGGCTAGAAATATAAAATGATTGTGAGTATTGGCTCCAGTACACGATATAAATTTAAAATTTTTAAAATATGCAAAATTACGGTTGAAAAAAAAGCAGAGAGAAAGAAGTCAACGCATTGAAAAAAAGAGCATCACATATTCTTGCATTCATTTTCATAGATTTCAGAGATCAAACCTGCTATCCGAAAAAGGAAATAAGGTTTATCCGATTAAATGTTAACAAAATTCAAAACGGTAATGAAATCGTAACGGATAATTCTTTAAGCTTAATAAGAAAAGACGAGTTGGAAATGCTTGCCAAACAGTTCAATAATAGGGACTAGGAAATTCCATCAATAAGTAAAGTATCGATTGTTAGCGTTTACCTAAAGATGATTAAATATTTGAATATTTATCAGGAAAATCAAGCAAATTTCTGGAAAAGTTTTAGCAGTTCCACCCACACAAGTGTCAGTACAACGAACATTTATCATATTGCAATTTGTTTTACAAGACTTAAGAGCCAATATCGATGAAAATATACTATATACTTAATAAAAGTCTTAACCATAAAATTCCAGTTAACTTAAGTTATTTTTTTAAATGAATAATCTGAATAATTGTATCAAAAATACATTTCTTTAGTTTATAAAATAAATAAATAAAGAGCGCACCGAACCAAACCAAACCATAAGCCCCAAAAAACTATGCAGTGAACCGATCCGTCGGTTCAAAAACTGTGTGAAGCACTAAACCGAACCAGTCAACCAGTGACAACTATAAAATTTTGATAGTTATCTTAACTGATCAAATTTAGCAAATTTTCGGGATTTATTATTTTTTGACAGATAGGCTTTTTGCGACTTTTCAGCTGCTATTCTGCTATCCGGAAGGAAACAATTCCAACATATTAAAGATCTTAAATATCGTTTCAGCTGTTCTTGAGATATACATAAGTGCCGAATCACACGACTTTATTATATGTAGGAGAGAGTGGGGGGTTGTGATCATAGTTTTGTTTTTTGAACATACCTTCGCTAAAAATCAATATATTTTCGTTCTGTGAATTTTGTATTGTAGGTAAAAAATGCACAAAACTTTCACTATCACTAGTTTTAAAAAATACAATTTTGAGTTTTTATACCCTTGGAGAGGGTATATTAAAATTGTCCAGATGTTTGTAACGCACAGAAGGAAGCATCTCCGACCACATAAAGTATATATATTCTTGATCAGCATGACGAGCTGAGTTGATATAGCCATGTCCGTCTGTCCGTCCGTCCGTCTGTCCGCGTCTGTCCGTCTGTTTCTATGCTATCTCCTCCGTCAGTTTTAAAGCTATCTTAACCAAACTTTGCACGAAGTCTTTTAGTACAAATACGCTGCACATTTGTCGGAACCGGCCGGATCGGATGACTATAGCATATAGCTGCCATAGGAACGATCGGTTGAAAAAGTAGTTTTAGTGAGAAAAACTTTTTTGTTTTCGATGCTATCGCTGCCAACCGTCGTATTTATAAGTTTTCTATGATTTCACATAATTTCACCAAAATTTATCAAAATCGGACAACTATATAGTATTACTGCCATATAAAAGATTGTTCTGAAAAAAAGTCTTCGTAGGAAAAACTTTTTTGTTTTCAATACTATCGCTCCCAAACTTTGTACAGATCAATATTATATACAACCACACAATTCTGGCAAGTTTAATTTAAATCGGATGACTATAGCATATAGCTGCCATAGGAACGATTGGTCCAAAATGTAGTTCTAGTGAGAAAAACTTTTTTGATGAATATATCGTATAGCCATATAACAAACTGGCCGCATATATCATGCTCCAAGGGTATATAAACTTCGGTCGAGCCGAAGTTAGCTTCCCTCTATTTTTTTATTTCATATTGAAAAAAAAGTGATTTTTTGACATTTCGAAAATTTGTGGGGGGTTGTGAGCCACCCATCTACAAGTTCAAAATTCGTGTTTTTAAGCCATTATTCTTTATTAAATGAAAAAATGAACAATTTTTCTCATATTCTGAATTAAGAAATATCTATGAAGTGTGAAAATTGATTGACGGCATCAGGCTTATTTTCTTTTATATACGAGCACTTTTTGCTTGTGTCTGTTCTTTTGTTTGCCTTTTTCAATGTTTTTTTAACTTCTTTGGAGAGTTCTTCCTATGTTTTATTGTGCGTCATTGCAATATTCTCTTTGAAAGTCAAAACCGACTTTTTTTCAAAGTGGCTCACAACCCCCCATATCTCTCTTTTTTTTGGTGACGTCACATAACCAAAAAGAAATTGTTACCAAAAAAAACATATTTCTATCAAAAAGGCAATTGACCAAAGATATTTCCCTCATACTTACTTTTGTCATTACGAAAAAAATTTTGTATAATATTCACAAGTCAACATGAACTTAAAGAAGGTGTTGACTGATAGGTTGCTTGCCAAAAGTTAGGTAACAAGAAGGGAGACACATGACATAAACAAAAAGTGTAAATATATTTTTTTTTTGTGGCCAATATTCGAGTGGCTCACAACCCCCAGCGGCTCAGAACCCCCATTCTCCCCTACATATAGTAAGTAGTAGAATATATGTACATAATTTAAAAAATTCAATAAACTATTCTGTGTCTAGGAATTGGTAATAAAATTGTTAAGAAGATTACACATGGCCAAGGTGTTTTAGGACCTTTGATTAAAACAGACTTTTTCGGCAGGATATTGTATAATCAATTGTTTTCAGAAATTGTCCATCAACTTTGAGATTTCTAGACATTTGAGCTCAACAATTGAGGCTGGTTGACGTGGGACGCTATTTCTGAATACCAATTTGTTCTTCTCCAAGCGTTCATAAATTCTTTCAGAAGCAACTTCTGAAATTTATTGGTTCTAGACAAGTTTAATATCCATAACTTAAGCCCCAAAGCCTGGCTAAAAATTCTACAAGATTACACTGGCCAAAATAAGACTTTTTCCAATAATCAAGGGTCGTCTGTCGAATCTGTTTTCAGAAATGGTCCATCACATTAAGATTTATTTTATTTAAGCTTACAAATGACGAGTTTGGTGGGGATCCCAATATTTTGTCTTGACTCCTTTTGATATTTTCGGAAAGTACAACTTATAACATATATTTAACTCATCCAAATTGGTTGAACTGTTTTTGAGAAAATAAAAATTTTCTTTAAACACTTTCTAAAAAACACTTTTTAGCTTACTAAGTGAACACAATTCGTAGTCAACATGATGGTAGCTAAATATAGATATACAATTATGTTGAACCCTCTCACTAGTTTTGTGATATCAGAGAACATGACAAAAACTTTAAATTGGTGCTTCCCCAGTGGCTTGGCTCACAGATTGGCAATAAGCGACGCTTCGTGCCATACTCTTTACACAACTTGAGGGTTGTGTTGAACTAAGCGTGTACTTCTAGAAGCCACACAACTCCTTTTTTATAAAATTTCGCTTCTAGTTATTTTAAAGATTTCTCTTGAAGCCTGTACAAGCTTTGTAATGAGACTAGAAGTGGAAATCTAGTTTTAATAAAGCCAATGGACTAATTTTTATTGAAGCAAGCTCGTTGCTAGAAATTGTCATTTGAAAACTGACCATCAACATATCTAAAAACCCACTTGATGTTCTTCGTGCACTCGTTTGGCTTTCCTCTAGTATTAATTCAAGTGTCCCGCTCGCACACTTACTTAGTTGTCCAATTTATTTTATTGCTGTGACCCTCACCTAAAAGGCTGCCGCGGATTCCGCATTTGGTGCATTTTCATTGCCTACCTTTAGGATGCTTTCCCAAATGAATGTCACAATGTTGCACAAAAATGTTGCTCGAAATGTCTGCAGCTTCTTCGCACCTTCCCATCTTTCCGCCCATCTGCTCGTAACTGTCTGCGCCTTTCAAAGGAAATTTATGTGCTACGCTTATCAACTTTTCAACTTTTTCTTAATATTCGAGACGTCGTCTGTGCTTTTGTGCGTGCAAGTGTGTGTTGTCAACAAAAGTCACGAAAAGTCTGATAAACTTCCGTAACAGACAGAGGAAAATCAACTTTTGCCTACATTTGGGCAACATTTTACTCAAAGTTTTTTTATGCGGTGGGAGACTATAAAGTATTTGATAGCTCACCCACACCTTTCACCAGCACTAAATTTGATCGAAGAGCCAGACAACATAAATCTCATTTGGTTGGTGTGAGAAAGTCTCGGTCGGTGTCTGGTCTGGGGTCTGGTCTCAAGGTCAAGGCACGTACGTGAAATTGGCTTCAATCAGTTGATGGATTTGATGTGGCAGCTGATGGATAACTGAAACCAACTTTTACCAATTGCCCAAAGAAAAGAAATTATACGCTGTGGTCCAGTTGAGCGTGAAAAATGTCAATAATAAAGCAGACGACGGGCTGCCATAAAAGTGCAAGCAATGCCACAGTTGAAGTCAAGAATAATTGCATTTAAGTTATGTCTTGTGCTGGAACTCTTTACTCTATGTGGAAATGCCAGCTTGCAGTGTGGTCTGATTGGGATATCTGGTCTGGTTGATTTAAGTGGGTTGGGAAGAGGAATGTGGGCAGCTGAGAGAAATGGTAAATGGGTCGTCATGTGTGGAGAAAATTTTAAACTTGGTGTCCTGCAATTTCAGTTGATTAAGTATTTAACCGGCTACTGCCCTTGGTACTGTCTGTTATGAATTGTGCTAGCTGAAGGTCATGCAGAGAAATGTCACTCAAAATTTCGCTCTGCTGGGTAAAGGGGAATAAATTAAAAGTAAATGAAAATATTACAACAAGTAGAAATATAAAATAAGTGTATCCTAGGGAAATTTGTAGTGAATTCACTTAGAACAGGAATGTCTAATCTTAGTCAGGTTGGTGTTTAAGTGATGGATGGCGCAGCATATTCATTCATTCAGAAAAATATTTTTAGTTTTCAAAGTCAAACATTTGTTTTTTGTCTCAAACTTACCTTTTCATTCAGTTTTTAATTCAATTTCCATTGTCTAGAGAACATGACGAAAAAATTTCTGCAATTCTAACTGCAAACTTCAGCCCACTTCCAACGCACACATATCAAAGGCATTTCAAAAAGTTCACCAACTGCATTGTCAGTCTCCCTTCTCCAGACCCACACAACCGCAAAGTGAAATTGGCTGACGTCTGTCAATAGAGAAAAAAATTATAAAAAAAAAAAAAAAACCCAATAACAAATACGAGTAATATGCCGCAAAACTGCTGACAGCCAGATATCGACATTTATGCTTTTATTACTCATGGCAGAAATTAATTAAGCACAGTCCGGAAATCGGCAAAGGAAGGGAAAGCTACTACAAAAATACATCAAAGTCAATAAGCAATTAAAAGAAAAACTTTTTAATCTCAAGAAAAACTGGCCATGGCTTGCACTATTATGAGATTTCTTTAAAACAATCAACTTTTCTTATCAATTTAGAGTGGGGTGGGGTGGTGTGGGGTGGGGGGAAATTATCTCAAAGTGGCTAAACTGTAGTTAAAATCCTAGATGGGGGAAAACTTAAGATTGTGCAACACTTGAGAAGAAAAGTTTGCTCGCGTGCAGCAGCTGCCACACCCATTTGTAGTTTTTGACGACTTAATTAAAACGAAGCAGAAAGAAAGTGCAAACAATAAAATTAAGGTGATTGTGTATAGTTTTGTCTTGAATTGTTTGAGTTTTATATTTCTATTAAAGATAAGATGGATGACTGCAAAAGAAAGCTAAAAATTATATATAAAAAAAAAAAAAAAAAAAAAAAAAAAAAAAAAAAAAAAAAAAAAAAAAAAAAAAAAAAAAAAAAAAAAAAAAAAATAAAAAAAAAAAAAAAAAAAACCCCAAAAAAAAAAAAAAAAAAAAACAAAAATTTTAAAAATTATATATTTACTAGCAGGTACCCGCCCGGTTTAGCATTTTAAACACAATACGTAGAAGTGACTCTTACTTGACTGATGTCACCTATCAAGTCTTCATGACAATCGAAACTCTATATAAGACTTAGCAAATTTCGCAATTCCTAAGATCCGATTACACTAGTTTACGAAATAATAAAAATTTTGCGATCCCGCTGGGTCCAAAAATCCATATCACGGTTTTTTTAGTGTGGCCGTTTTCGAGAAATCGCGGAAAAGCTAGTTTTTTGATTTTGAAAAATAGTTCCTTTTAGAATAATGTGTATATCTTCAGTATCGATTCATTCATTATAAAAAGGTAATGTTTTTGTGGAAGGTAATTGAACGCCCTATCATTCATTCGATACGCCACTTCTTAATCCGGTGCTTGAATTCGGCGTTATAAATGCTTTTATCGGCAACTTTGCATTAAATTTATGAAATTAAAAAAAAAGCTAGATTTTAAGTGCGATTTTCACCACGAAATTCTAAATTTATTTTATTTTTTATTTGGTCTGCATTTTTGAACTCAGCAAAGGGATTTACATATAAAATGACTGTCAAATTGTCGGGTTCGGAAATGCTGTAAACTAGTGTAATTTACCCGTCTTTATGATAATCTTAGCTCATTTAAAAAAATGGCTAATTCCTCTATTTTCTTAGTCCGTTTGATCTTCAGGATAATCTAAACTCATATAACAATTTCGCAATTTCGATTTTATTTTAACCGGTTGGCTTACACCTCCTATTTCCCGTCGACGAATGAGAACTGTTACATCTTCGTGATCATCTAAACCAGAGCTCGCAAATAACTGTTGACCATTTTTCGTTGTCCAAAAATAACTGTTATATACGGACCCTTTGAGCAAGGAATCAGAGAGGAACCTTTCACCTCGTCTCTTGAATATATCGGTCTGCGCTCAGAGAACATCCAATTTTATTGTTGCTCTTTTGCTCTGCTCTGAAAATAAAAGTCATTTGCATTTGTATGCGTGTGTGTGCGAATGAGGCGTTCGTTTGGGCTTCTGATCCACACAAGCCCATCACAAACAAATAAAAAAGAGTGTTTACGTTGAGCCGTTCGTTTTTTTGCTCATCTGCTGACTGTTAGCAGCGCTCACTCGGATCGCTCTCTGTATGTTGTTATTGAATGAGCACAACTAGAATAGCTCAACTGAGAACGGTCAACTGAAAACCAAAACAAATCGAAACAAAGTGTTCTGCTCAGAGAGAGAGCAAGCGTGCATGTTTTTTAGGTTATGTTCGTGCGCAGACCGCAAAGGGGTAAACGGTTAACATTTATTTGCGAGTTCTGATCTAAACTGATTATACAATTTTGCAAAATACACCTCTACACCTCTTAAATACGTATCTTCAATTGTCTTCATATTAATCTTAGAGACCTTTCATTTACGAACGCCTGCGCTATCGTAAACAATCAAATGATAATTTGCCAAATTTCATGGTTTTTGGACCATCATAAGCTCTTATGAAAACTTAGCGACTTCAGCTATTTTTTTGAAATATTTCCGATAGGAAATTCAACTTTAATGAGATAGTAAACAGAAAATAGGAATGTGTCAGTATAACATTTAACTTTTTGGAACTTTCAGTTCTTTGTATCGACGTTGTTCTATTTGATGCCTCTTTAATGTCACTAAATTGAAATAAATGTTTAGCAAACCTTCAAGAGCATATAAACTTCGGTGAAACGAGATAAAATCAGTGCAAGTCTTTACACCCCTTTATCCCCCTTTTTCAAGTGCCTCAATTATGTATAGAGTAGTCATACGCCTAAATCATTGGCCCGCCATATTGCCATCCACATAAAAATCAATTAAAACGTAAAACTAAAACAGATTCTCTCTATTTGTTGCCACAAATCCAAGTTCTATCTCTGTGTCCCTGCCCTTCCCCTGCTCTCAACTAGATTGCGATACGAGTCATCTGCCTTTTGGAATTGGCGCGTGTATTTTGGCGCTTGAGGCGTTCGCTTTTGTCTTATCTCTAGGAATAAATGAGGAATTGGTTTGATGGGGTTAGGGGAGGGAGTATCTATCACGCTTTTAATGTTATTACATTGGCATGCATGCGTTTTGTTCCCTTGTGTGTATGTGTGTGTGTGCGTTTGTCTGTCTCTTCGGTCACTTGGGTCAATTTTGAAGTGCGTGATAAATGGACGCGTTGCGTGGCTTTCAGACTCGTGAGTCTTACTGGATTGTGTGTAGTAGCATAGTTCATGTAGTTTTCTGTTTATGTTTTTGTTGCTGTTGTGGTTTAATATTTATGGTCAGTGATAAGATTGCTCAATTGGGGGTTTTGTTGCTGCTGCGGTTGCCGTCGGGGCAAAAGTGTGGCATGAACCGAGCTGAATGCTGTTTAAAGTTGATGTAGGTTGGAAGTTTTATAAGCTGCTTTACGCTTCGGGGGCTTATATTATTTTTATGTGTTTTTCTCTCTTTTTGCGGCAAAAGCGTATTATGAACTACCATAAAGCTTAAGGCTGATAAGGAAAAAGTGGATGGGGTGAATGAATTTATAAGGGTTGAGTCGGCAATAAGTCAGCTAAACTGAGAGGCTCAGTTTAAGTATGCGAACGTTTGAAAAAGACTAGCTCAATAGTTTAATAGTTTTCTAAAATGAACAACAATTTCTTGATTGTCTCAAATAAAATAGTTTAAGTGTGCACTTGAACTTAGGTACTTGAGTTTATTTTAAGCAAGTGGCCGCAGCAATTTTTGGCCGCAATTTGGTTAATATTAAAACTAAAATGAACTAATTTCATGTTTCTTTTCTTTTTAGGTAAGTGAACGTTAAACTTTATCACTCGAAAATACTTAAATTTTGGTATGTACAAACGATTGATTGACTATGAGATCTTAAAAAAGATGTAAGAAATTTTACGAAACGAAATTGATCACAGAAATTTTGACTTATTTAAAGAATATCTGAAAATTATTCTAAGACTGCTGGTAAGCTAGTTATATAGCAGAAAGAAAATCAGTCCTTACGTCGGAAAACATAAGTAATCCATTATATTAATTCATTCTTCAATGAGACAGACTTGAATGCGCTTTTGAACACAACTCCTGGAAAGGAAGGACATTAAGGTGCTGATGTTACGCATTCTAATTGTCGATTAATATTTTCCAGTTTGAAACAAGTTTCTTGTATATTTAATCTTAACTTCAGGCGTTTTTATTTATTTAAATATTTAGCTATTGAGCTAAAAAGAATTAAATGAACGAAAAGTATAAAGTTATCACGTCAAAAATTTCGAAAATATACTGGAATTTCCAAGGACTAACAAGTATTCGCTAAAACTTCAAGTAGACCTAATTTTTATACCCTTGCAAAGGGTATTATAATTTTGCCCAGAAGTTTGCAACGCATAGAAATATTCATTTCCGACCCTATAAACTATATATATTCTTGATCAGGACGACGAGCTGAGTCGATTGAGCTTTGTCCGTCCGTCTGTCTGTCCGTCTGTCCGTCTGTCTGTTTCTACGCGAACTAGTCTCTCAGTTTTAAAGCTATCGAGCTGAAACTTTGCACAGAGTCTTCTTTTTACTGCACACTGCTAATATGTCGGAACCGACCGGATCGGATGACTATATCTTATAGCTGCCATAGGAACTATCGGTTGAAAAGTGGGTCTTTGTGAGAAAAACTTTTTCGTTTTTAATGTTAACGGCTCCCACTTCAGCAATTATTAATTCTATACGCTTTCACATAGATTAGGAAGTTTTTGTCCAAATCGGATGACTATATCTTATAGCTGTCATAGGAACTATCGGTCGAAAAGTGGGTTTTATTTAGAAAAATTGTTTGTTTTAATGCTGGCGTTCTTAAACTCTGATGTATAAAAACATTTGCAAGGGTATAAAAACTTCGGCACAGACGAAATTAGCTTGGCCTTCTCGTTTTAAATAATTCCAGAAATAGCTAATTATATTCTTCACGAGAAATGGATTACAAAACCACACTTTTCCAATCAACTTTTGATTCATTTATTTCGATGTCAAAGCTGTCAAAGAACCAAATTCATGTACTCACATATTTTTATATCATACTTTCGATTCAATACAAAATTTAGACAACCTTAACGAAACTCGGTTAGATTGTTAGGCTTCACTTTAAATAAACGTGTACCAACAACTGTTCAAATCGAACTAGTTGCAGTCAGTCGCCTCTCACCCTATCTGTAAAGTATTGCCAGAAATGAAATTGGAGCACCCAAAAACATATAAAACGATACCCCATTTTATCATTTGTCACTGACATCTGTGCATAATTGCACGTCAAAATATTCATTAGTGTTTGAGATAAGCGTTTTAAAGTGAATTTTTCGATTTTTATAATGTCTGAAACTACGTAAAATAACGTAGTTCCATTAAATTTTGAGTTGAAAATATTGCAGAAGTCCTTCGGTGAGCAAGCTCTATCAAAAACAAGAGTTTATGAGTGGGAGAAATTGTTCTAGAGGGGGTTTGGGACGGCTAGGACGACCATCCACAATCAAAGAATTGGTGTTTAAAATTCGACGATTGTCAGTCCGAGACCTTACTAACCATGCTGGAATATCGGAAGGATCATTGAAAACCATTATGAGGGACCATTTGAGCCTAATTAAAGTGAAATCTCGATTATTTAAAAAAACGCTCAATTTCATTGAAAAACAGAAAGACAGATAATCGCCAAAAACTCCACCTATCGTTCCTATACCAACGTGTTCACCTGACTGAACACCATGCAACTTCTGGCTATTCGCTCCGTGGACACCGTTTTGCATCGATAGAAGAGATAGAAACCAAAACGAAGAAGGAATTAAAGGCTATAACGGAAGAGGACTCTGCAGCAAGTTTTGAAAATTCGAAATATCGTTGGCACAAAAAAATCGTTTGCGAATTCCA
Organism: Lordiphosa stackelbergi; assembly: GCA_018904235.1. Taxonomy (NCBI): domain Eukaryota; kingdom Metazoa; phylum Arthropoda; class Insecta; order Diptera; family Drosophilidae; genus Lordiphosa; species Lordiphosa stackelbergi. The sequence goes on along the minus strand of JAEIFU010000089.1, from coordinate 169,738 downwards.
AAGCGACTTGACAGCAAAAAGAACAACACAGCGATGTCAAATCGTTTTAGAATTGCCAAACTATTTGAATAGAGCTGGCATGGAGAGGCAGTTGTTAGTTGACAGCAGAATAGGCAAAGATCGCTGATGATCTGAAACAGCAGTACGAAACTGCCGTACGATTAACCACGATCCCGCAAAATCTTGAAGGGTTGAAGATATATTTTTTTGTATATCGGTTGTTTTGGCTCACATAGAATGCGGAAATGCTGTATCACACACTCATTTGAAGCTTTACGTACCCGGCTAAAAATGAATTGTGAGCAGCGGCGTACGCAGGTCGAAGATATACTTAACAAGATAGTCGCACTCGCTCTCTCACAACTCCTTATATTTGTGTCAAAGAGAGCGAGAGAGTAATGACATGGAGAATGAGTATTAGAGAGAAACTTTGTCGACACCGCTTCTGTCAGAAATTAATCAGCTGTTCGCTGTCACTTACGCCCTCTGGATACATTTGGGAATATGGTTGTCTCGCTCTAACCACATTGATTTCCTACTGGCACTATAAGGTATCTTTTTGGGCACTATAATTATGTTTTTGGGCAGTTTCGTTTAGAACCAACAAAACTGAGAGGCAGCGCAAAGTTTATCTCTAATAATTATTGCTCCATGGAAATTCATTAATTTCTGCAAGCGGAACACAAAAAATTCGACCGCGGAGATACGTCGCTCATAGCAAGTGGAATTTAATAAGTTGTCAAAAGAGCGAGTGCGACTACCTTGTTAAGTATATCTTGCGCAGGACTGTCTAAGGAGGTGGTATTTAAACCCCAAAATTGCCCCTGCGTACGCCACTGCTTGTGAGTGTCCATTTTTATGCTATCCTCTCATTCAACTTTTCGTAAATTCCTTCATTTATCTTTCCCCTTCCTTTACCAGTTACTGTTCCCCCACTTCTATGAGCTTTGCCAGTGAAATCAATTGCTTGGCTGCCATTTAACTAATAACCCAGATTGTTTATATGGAAAACCATTTAACTTATGCCAAGAATCGAATGCCAAGGCCCTTCAACAACTCAACCATACCCCCAATTTTTTGTTAAGTCAGCCAAAATCTATTTCTTGGCCAAATATTTCTTCCACTTACTTACTAAAAGCCAATAACCCCAACTTCAGCACAATTTTGAGATAATCAATCATTTTTTTTTTTTTTTGCTAAACAAACCCCCAAGTTTTACAACTTTATTATGGGACAATGTTCGACGTCTCTCCTTTATGGCCAAAGCCTTGTCGCGATTTTGGCGGCCATTGTATTGTCGTTGGATGTTTGGCGCCCTGAAGTCTCGAGTCGTAAACAGCAGCAGCAGTTTGAGGTCCCCCTTTTTTGCAACTAACTACAAAACACAAATTTGCAATTTTTTCCACTTTGTTGTCGTTGTCCTGGTCCTGGCCACACAGGAAGCTGCGTCTGTAATTTTTTTTTTTCGCTTTACTTCAGTGAATAGTTTTGCAAACATCTAAATAAAATAACCGTCGATGGGGTAGACAAGGATGACTGTGACGGCGGCCGCCAAATTGGCGCCTGCCTTTAGTCTGTGTGGCTTCCTAAAGGATTTTTGCTTTTGCGGTCTAGGCTAGATGGATTTATGGAATGCGCTGTAGGGGATGCAAATTTTAGGCTAAGAAGAATTGAATTGTCTTTGGACAATAATAAAACTGAAACTCAAATCGGATGTGTATCTAATTCTTGGCGTGAACAGATCAAGAAAGGAATCTACCAAATAACCTTAATATTTATCAAATAAAAATTCAGTAATATATGCAGTATTTGGACTTTTCAAGATCTTGCATCATACATTTTGAATCAGTTCTGACCTAAAACGCACCGCTTAGGAATCTTCTTTCCACTTTATATTTCTTAAATTTTTTTAAAGATTTCACTTTATGGAAAAGTTTAAGCTGATTAGAAACTCATCTTGAACCTGTGAAATATCAGAGCAGTTTAGTACCATTTTAATTTGTTTTTTTGTTTTTTTCCCAATACTATAATATCGGGTTGGCGGGAGGAATTTACCAATATAATAATTATTTTTTTGGGTATCTTTAAAATTTAATTACCATTAACCATTACAACTATTTCTTAATTGAAAATTTAACTAAAATTACAATTACTTTTACTAAATGTAATCAAAGATTCCATTGGAAATGACTTCAATTACTTTTAAGTACGAATAATTAAATTTTTAGTTATAATTATTAAAATAATTCTATTGAAAGAATTGTAATGGTAATTGTAAAATTTTAATTTGGAAATAATTGTAATTGGAATAGTAACTCAAATAAATTTGGTCTCGACTTACAGGCCTGGTATTTGGCTGCTTCACCCAGGATCGTGCTTTCTAAACGCAAAATAAATTAAATCATAATTATGGAGTCGTCGATTTTTCACACGCTTAGTCTGCGCTTTCCCCGATTATCCTATTGTACAATTTCCGTCTATTGTAGCGCACTTCAGTTATCCCAGTTGACCCGATTTGATGCCCGCCCCCTTTACTTTTCTCATTTTTGTTTTTCCTTCTGATTCTGTTATTTGTTTTGTCGCCGCTGCTGCCAAACTGGCGTCTCAGTTTGCGTCGCAGCGGGCAACCGTTTTGCCTGCCAAAAGGATTTCAACTTTGGAGTGTGTCATATTCAGTTCCGCATCGGCCGCATGTCGAACCACACGCATTTACCCAACGGCTGGCAACATGTTGCTTAACTCGCTTGCAACATGTGGCTGATCGAGTGCCACACTCGCTCGCTCTCTCCGGCTAGCTACTGATCTTGCTCAATGTTTTCTTGGTGTGGTTAGTTTCTTGTCAACTTCTCACGGGGTCACATCGTTCGCGCGTCATTGTTTTTGTATCTGAGAGCCAAGTGTATCTCGAACGCGATCGTCGTTGTTGTTGTTTACTTAACTGATTACTGAAGTGTGTTGTTAAGTGTTGCGTGGAAAGAGAAATAAAAGGTTCATTGAGCATATTTTAAAGCTTAGAAAAAATCTATAAATAAATTCCAAGCAAAGCTGGAAACGTGTTTGTGACGTGCAAAATACAAAAAAAAAAATAAACAAATTTTTTTAAATGCAAACCGGTCAGCAAAGTTCTGACACAAAAAGATAACAAAAGTTAACCTACAACTGTTTAAATTAACCAACAAAACAGAGATAAAAATTGATAAACAAATAAACCAACATGTTGCGGAAGCTGCCCTCCAACAAAGTTTTACCTTTTTGGGTTTATTTGTTCATTGCGAGGGGTATTCTAAAGTCATATAAATTGCACAATCAGCGGAAAATCTAGTCATATCGACCAAAAAAAAAAAATAAACAAATTCAACTGCCACCATGAAGTTGCACTTTAGCGAAGGGTAGGGAAAAGAAAGAAAAAAAGTGCAACAATGGCAAATGGTTTAATGGAGCATGTCGAAATGAGCTGGCCAAATTGTTCCGTTTTCGTACCTACAAAACATATGTATTGTATGTACATATTTGATGGGAAAAAGGGTGCATCTCATGTGCATGTTAAGAGATACACATGCAGAGGCTTAGGCTTGCATAAAGGGGGGGACTTAGCTATAGTATTTTACAGAATATTATTGTTTTTTAATGGACTAAAGTAGGTGACTTTTTTTATATATATTTCTGTTCAACAAGTCGATAATACCACAATTGTTTTTGGATAAAAAAGGGCGGAGTTTCCGCCGAATTATTGATTTTTTCCCGATCCAGACCATCTCGGAAATTTAAAAATTTTGTTAGATCCTAGACCTTTCGAAGATTTCGGAATGCTTACTAACCGAATTTTATTTGTATTTCTAAAACATCAGCTTTTCAAAGCTTCGGAACTTATCACAACCAAAAAGCTTATTTTATACCCTTGGAGAGGGTATATTGAAATTGTCTGGATGTTTGTAACGCACAGAAGGAAGCATCTCCGACCACATAAAGTATATATATTCTTGATCAGCATGACGAGCTGAGTTAATATAGCCATGTCCGTCTGTCCGTCCGTCTGCCCGTCTGCTTCTATGCTATCTCCTCTGTCAGTTTTAAAGCTATCTTATCCAAACTTTGCACGAAGTCTTTTGGTATAAATACGCTGCACATTTGTCGGAACCGGCCGGATTGGATGAATATAGCATTTAGCTGCCATAGGAACGATCGGTTGAAAAAGTAGTTCTAGTGAGAAAAACTTTTTTGTTTTCAATGCTATCGCATCCCAACTCGGGGGTTTGTATTTTTTTTTTCGTATTTATAAGTATTCTATGATTTTACATAATTGTACCGAGATTTATCGGACAACTATATAGTATAGCTGCCATACAAAAGATAGGTCTGAAATAAAGTCTTGGTGAGAAAAACTTGTTTGTTTTTAATGCTATCGCTCCCAAACTTTGTACAGATCAATGTTATATACTACCACACAATTCTGTTAAGTTTGATTCAAATCGAATGACTATAGCATACAGCTGCCATAGGAAGGATCGGTCGAAAAAGTAGTTCTATGGAGAAAAACTTTTTTGTTTTCAATTGTAGCGTCTTTATACTTTTCAGATAATAATATTACCTGTTTCAACACAATTTTGGAGAATTTGATCAAAATCGGATGAACAAATCGTATAGCCATCAAGGGTATATAAACTTCGGTCGAGCCGAAGTTAGCTTCCATCTATTTTTTTCTCCTAGAACTCTATTCTAGTATTGTCTCGTTTATAATAAGTTGGTGAATAAAGGTGAGTTGTTCACTAAACTGAACAAGTAAACATGTTTTTTGTTAATTGCTCTTTTTGAGATGTGTGTTTTGTACAGAGAGAGTTGTTCAGTCACTCTTGTTCAGTCTTCTTTGCTCAGTGTTTTGTTCAATGACTTGAGTCACTCTTGCTCAGTGACTTGTTCAGTGAGTTGTTACTCTTGCTCAGTCTCTTGTTCACTGAGTTCAGCTAATCTCTATTCAGTGACTGTTCACCTGTTGCTTGCTTTGCATTTCTGTTTGTTCTCAATGCGTGGGAACACTGTTAAAAGCAATTATCTGGTGTGACAGTATCAACCATTCTTTCATTACAAATCTTTGACTTTAGAAATTTCAGAAATATTCAAACTTTGACTGATTGCTAATCGTCGTCATGCCTTTAGGTTAGTTAACGAGCTTTCATTGAACAGGTGAACTAATTCAGTATAATGGAGAACCTTTACCCACACTACTCTACCCAGAAAAGGAAATCTCGTTTATGATAGTTGTAGTTAGATGTCGAAAGAGTACTTCAAACTTTAAATTAAAATGAAGGCAAATTGCATTTTCCATATACAGGGATATACATTTTTGATTTTGTTGCAGGCCTTGTTATTCTTTTTATTGGTATCCGACCACTTACATTTTTAGTGACTTACTAAGTTTAGTTACTTAGAAAATGGTTTGGTTTTTTGGTTGTTGCTTCTTTATATTTAAGTGGGACCTTCGTTTTTACGAATACCTTGTGTGTAAAAGTCGCCCAACTACTGCTCTTCTCAACTTTTTAAACCTTACATAAATCATTGAAATATGTTGATTTCTGGCTCTGAAAATGTTTCTGCACTGTTTTTCCATCGCAGTAAATAATAATCATGCAACTATCCGCTGGATCCCTCGGGTCTAGGGTTGCGCTAGAGCGCAATATTATGGCCAGCTGTGAAAAATACTGCATTCTAATTTTAATTAAAGTTTCTTTAAAATGGCTAAATTATTTATTTTGTTAAAAATAATTTTACTTGTTGATGTAGTCTACGATGACTCAGAAATTTTAATTTAATTTATATTTTGTTCTGTTGTTGCCGCATTTAAATCCTTCAAAACTCAAGCTAGAAGAATTGTGCCTCAGACTGTATCGGGAACTCCTTAAATAGTGTGCGGACACTTCGCACAAGAGTAAAAAGCACGAAAACACGCATTCATGAATAAAATAACGAAAGCTACATTAAGATTACTTCATTATTCAAAATCGTTATACTGATTCCTTTAAGTTTTAAGTTGGAAACGATTTAGTCCTTGAGAAAATCAGCTATGAACTTCAATTCAACTCCACCTATTCACATTTTATTGCTCAGGCCCGATAAGATCTTTTCAATTTGTATGGCCTACCCTCTTTAATTACCACCTACCTAAGCTACCCAACCCTCTAACCCTTGACTACTGCCATGTCCGGGAAGTTTTATGGCACAGTAGCTGCCTACTACACACAAATTGCATAAGCAGTGAGTGCTGAGTGAGGGTACCAAAAATACGAAATAAAAACGACGACTTTATGTGCTCGCATTGTTGTGTTTTTTCTTTTTTGTGCTCAACTGAATGTTGTTCAATTGCAGTTTAGTTTTGAGTGTACAATCAGTTTTAAAAGTCTGTCTCAAATGCATTTCCGTTGTTGCCAAATTTTGCTAAAGGCAAACGAAATGGAGAAATGATGCCACTAAATAAAGTCTTAAAAAATTGGCCAAAACTCCGCTTAAAACTGACTTTAACTAAAACTTTGATTGATTTCAGTTTTTATATATAAAGCTCTAACCTAAAAGTTTAACCAACAAATTAATCTCAATTTAATCACGCACATAACTAAATTTAGGATGTAGCTGCTGCAGGTGGCGGTTGTGTAAGCGCGACGCTTGACCACTACTCCCTTCAGGTGTGTCTCTACTGTTTGCGCACATATTAAAAGGCTGAATTTATAATTTTTATTGATTCTGCCAAATGGCAAATCAAACTTTTCTGACAGGCCATCAAAATATTCCAATTTTGAACTGACTGTACTAGGGGCGGAGCAGAGCATCGCTTGGCATGACATCAATCCAAGCTAATACACATCTCCCTCACATATTTACTTCCACACATATGTGCTCGGGGCGAAGGACAGGCAGCTGTACCTCCATGGAGGTGTCACCCACCCCTAGAAGTCTCACGCTCCCTCACTTTCATCCGAGTTGCGTGTGATCAATTAAATATGAAAACATCCTCTGAATTTCTACCCTAAGTGGTCGATATTTAGAAAGTTGTTGTTTCCTGTTTGTAATAAATTCTTATTAGAGTTTGCCCCGCAATGCCAGAAGATTTATGTGCTTTATGTATATTTTCCGCAGTTGACTGGGGAAAAGTATTTTAATTGAAAAAATATTTTGCCACATTTTTCCTTGATGAAGATTGATTTGGCATCTTTGGCTTGGCTAATCAAAATTTGTCATGGCGGTGTGGAGACTAAGGCTGGAGGAGTAAAAGAAAATTAAGTTTTTAATTTGTAATTTTTCGCGCACTTTGAAGTTGCTTGAATGTTTTGCTTTGAAGTGCCAGGCGAAATGTGCGAGAAAGTGTGAAAATTTGTGGGGTGAGGGGAGAAGGAAAAGCAATACAAGTTTCAGTTCGATTGCGCCAAATATCCCATGCTTGGTGGACAAAAACGTCATTAAACATTTCCGCTTGAAAATGGTTTATCAGAAGGAAATGTGCAATTTGCATGTGCCAAGTCTGATGCATTCAAAAAGTCTTAATTATACTCCAGAGGCTTGATAATAAAAATAAATAAATATCTAAATTGTTAATTTTGTTCAAACAACAAATTTTCCCAGACCTTTTTCTTAACTCTTCTTTAGAGAAGCTGTAGCCGCTTTTCCGCCAATTAAACCTTTACCTTTTTCTACAACAGGTAGCGCCTCCATAAAATCAGCTTTTATCATGCCAGACATGCGTCCGGGTCATTAGCCCAAGGGTTTCGAACAGTAGCAACCGACCAACGAGCCCAGCAACCAAAATCAAATGCGGGTCGCGGCACCTAAAAACAATTGAGCCTCATAAAATTTGCCTATTAATTAACTAAGGCGACCGTTGAACATTTTCTCGTACCTTACAAATATCTGTTTTTGTGTGTTAGGTCTGATAAAATATTTACACTCAACAGCTGCTCTATGTCGGTGTCTTTTTCCACGAGCATTTGACATGCTTTTTACTACAACAAATAAAATTGTAAGGAAGTAAACAAAAATGCAAACAGTTGGCACTGCCATTTGGGAATGTCAATCAATGAAAATTGCTCTAGCGATAAAGACCAAACACCAAAAAGTGAAGCAAATTGCCCAGCCAAGTGCTTGCATTGAGAAAATTGCAAGAGAAAAACTGTTGGAAATTTAAATTTTGAGGGAAGGTCGTGAAAACTGAGATTATAACTATATGCGGGGTATGACTGGGTATTTCAAAGTTGATTAGAGCAGAAATAAAACGATCGCTGAAGGTTGTATTGTGTTGTTTCTAAAATTCAAAATATATTATGCTCTTGGGAGTACTTAAGAAATCAATCTTAATCTTAACCAAAACATTAAGGAAATTTTTGTTAAACCAAAATATAAAAATCTAATGAAATATAAAAAATCTTGTGTGACGGTGTTTGTGTTTGCACTCCTCTGAAAGGGCACGACCGATTTTTATGAAGTTTTTTGTGTAAGCGACGCAACGCAACAAATTTTATTGACAAAATATAAAACCAGAATGTATCAGAATGATATTTTCAAATTATACTTTACAGATTCTTTAAAGGATGAAATATTACCGAGTTTAAAATGGTGTCAAAAGTAACCAAACATAAATACACATTTAGTATTCTCGAAATTGACCCCACAGTTAGTTCCTTTACTTTTTAAAGTGAGTTGCAGATTTCAGGCTAGCGTTTATTTCTTCTCAAACTTTGACTATGACTAGTTTTTCTTATATCGAGATGTTTTAAGTGGGATATCATCGTTAAAATGACCTTGTTTTAAAATTTTACACTAAAGTTCTATTTTAGGTATGCAAGTTCTTGAGTTAATTAGTATCAGAGTTCAGTTTTCTTTTTATTTATTTTAGGTATTCTGAAACTATTTCGTTTTACGAATAGTATGTCAAGAAAGTCAGATACTTACAAATTCCGGAAACTGTAACGTAAAAACTTAAAACTGTTTAACAAATGTGCTTTAAAATCGGGAACTAAACTTAACAATTTTTGCTTCAATTTCGAGCTGAACCGCTCCTGGCTAATATTTGTTACTTTTGTTAGGTTTATCAATTGCAACATCTGAAGTCAAAAGAAACGCTCTTTAAATAGCTATGCAGACAACAGGCTATATCAGGGCCAGCAAAACACACATGCTCATTTTGGCGTTGCGTTTGTGTGCTTATCTATGCGAGAGCACTTCATTTTTGTTGCAAAAGAGAGCAGTATATACGTCGCTGCCGTAGAGAGTTAATGTATACACAGTAAATTGGAACGTGCTGGAGTCTGAGCCATATCCTAAATATATTACTTATGAAAAAAGTCAATTCTTAAATTAATACTATTTTCTAAGCAGCGCTGCAAACCTCCAATTCTTCAGAAGGTTCCGTCCGGAGGTTCGAACTAGGGTTGGCGATATTTCTCAAAATGTCAATATCGATAGTATCAAAAATCAAAATTATCAATATGTTATTTTCTAAAGCTTAACACAAACTGAGAAGTTTTCAAATAACGTCTTCTCCATTAAACTGCTAATGACCATTGCTAGTGGCCGCTATATCTGATCTTTTCAATAGGATAACTTTAAGATATAAATGATTGTAATGTAAATCGGCTATACAGCAAAAAGGGGCCAAGCCAAGCTTCTCTCAATCTCTTGGCGAGTGTGCTTTTAAATTTTTCGGACAAGAGAAAGCGACCTACACAGTTTAACACCGAATCCGAACAGAAAAGTTTGAGAATTTGATTTTCATGGCTAGTTACTTCACAGCTGCGCCAATAGCTGGTGAAGGTGGCCGATTGTGTAAAAGCTATTTTCTAAAGAAAGAAAAAACTTTATTTTTTAGATGTTCCTAGGCGGGATCGAACCCCGACCTCCCGCCCAACAGTCCAGCACACTAACCGCTTGGCCACACACAGCCACCACTGAAATAAGGCTATACATATTTTTGATCTACTATACAGAAAAAATATCCATTTGATAGTTTTCTCATATCCATATTTATTTAAATACTTTGGATTATTTTCAGATACATTGGATGAAAATTTAATATCAATCTAACATTAAATGGATATTTTTAATATCCTTTTAACAATATTTTGATTGATATAAACATGATTTCGATTCCAAATATTCTGATTTCAAAACTGTTAAAAGCTTTTTCGTTTCTTGTGAAGTGTTGTTAAATTCTTATCTCATCTGAATGTAGGCCTTAAAGTCCAACACATTTTACCTACCTAAAAATAACAGTTAACAAATTGATTTTACATATAGATATATTGCTTATTGCTCTTTACCTATAGTGGTTTGTTTACGGACTTATTCCATTCAGATGGTACTGAACTTCCAGTTACAATCAAGTATCGAAATGCAATTTTAGACAGCTTGGGCAATGAATCCGCATTAGCTTTAGGGTTCATGGTTTTATAACCTCATGTTCTCATTTTTATTCCAATCTGACCATAGTATTTTGTTCTGATATATCACTTTAAAAAATATCAATAATCGCCAATATTGGCACAAAAATATAAAATAAGAATAACCCTTATTGTCCAACCAAATTATTGATATAATATTAACAACCGTAGTTCGAACCCGTCTTATGAGCATCGGTACGCAGACCGGTTCCTTAACTTTTCGAACCTAAGTGTCTGGTTCGAAACTTGGTACATAACATCTAATTATCGAAACTATTTGTTTTGTTGATCAAGTATTTACTAACTATGGTCGAATGCACCATCTTTATTATTAGTATCAATCAAGCGTCCCCTTTCAAAAGTCTTTGGTCGTTCTTAAATTGTAGAAGCTTGTATTGGCTTTATCAATTTAACTCTTGCTACACTCAAAAAAAAAAGTTGTCATCACAGCGACACAATTTAGACATCAATTTGAAACTATTGAGTATCGAATTCTCTCTAATACTCCAAGTATCAAATTGATATCTTCGAAAGTATTAACATGATCTTTCGAGGATTTCAATTTGATACTAACGAGTATCCGGTTGACACTTTTTGGTATTAAATTTTTAGTATCAATTTGACACTAGGTCTTATTAATTTGACACTTCAATTATCAAACTTTTAGTATCATTTTGAAACTAGCTTTTATCAACTTAAAATTATTTCTTATCAAGTTTGTTATATAAATTCAGTTCTTTACAAACTTAGTACATAACATTTTAAAACACTTTATTTTTATCTTAAACTCTTATAATTTATTTTATTTACACTAATAAATTAAATTCGTCAAGTGTGGACACTTCACTATAGAGAAACATTGGTCTCTCACTGCATCCCTCGTGTGCACGCGAATGTTGTATAATCAGAAGTCACTATATGGGTTTGCCTCTTGCTGGAACCCGTACATCAGAGTCCCTCAGCCAAAGCCCCTGGGGCACGTACATACTCCGCAATCCTCACCGAAAGCTTTCCGAAGTCATATATCACTGTGTGTTAGAGAGAGACACAGTCACGTTTTCGCGCTCTCTTCATGAGGAACCCAGCCGTATGTGGGGGTTTACGCCTTTAGAGACCTTGAGTGAAAAACGCGAAAAACGCTAAAAAAGCCAGTTCTGCAGCTTTCTTCATTTCGAACCTCTCGCATTGTTCGTTATCTTGCAAAGCGCTGAAACAGCAACAGCAGCATTGTGTCTTGTTATGTGTCCTGCCTGAATAGTTACATTTGTTATTTACATATGTTGGCAAAAAAGAATCAGAACAACATTTATAATTAGCTGCTTAAGCTTACCTTGTAAGTGTGCTCCATTTGAAATCCGTTTATATATCTTCATCAGGACGTCTGGGTAAGGGTCCTACGTAGCTTTTATTTTTAACTACATATTGAATTGTTTGCAAATAAATTAAAACACCAGATGTGACATGTCAAGCATCGCCAGCTGCCACATTCGGCTTGTTTTCTTGTACAATTCATACATTCTTCGAATTTTCGAACTTAAAAAAAGTTGATTAGTTTCAAATTGATACTTCTGCGCATCAAAATAATGTTCTAAGTTTCAATGTTATACTTTCTAGGCTTACATTGATACAAAAAAAATGATACTAGTTTCAGTTTCAATTTGAGACACATGTTTCAAATTGAAATTGATACAAATTTTTTTGGTGTGTAAAATATTTTTTTTTTTTCTTTTTTTGTTTTTTTTTTTTTTTTTTTTTTTTTTTTTTATTTTTTTTTTTTTTTTTTTTTTTTTCCCCCACCCAACCAAATATTTTTTTTTTTTTTTTAATTTCAAAAAAATTTTCTCTTCTCCCTTTCTCCCTTTCTTTTTCTTTCTCTTTTTAATGGTTTGTGGCACCTTTCTTCCTTCTGGCACCAGCTGCATTGTTCCTGGGTATTTATTATTTTGTCCATTGCGAATGCATGTTAAGCAAACATAAACAAAGTCGACCCCCTAACCCCATGCCAAAGCACTTACCCGAAATGCATATCCCAAAAAGAGAGAAAAACTAAAGGAGAACGAGAAAGCGAGAGAGAAGAAAACTTTTTCATTATTATTATTACCCCACGGTTGGCCCAAAGATGGGGGGCTGCTGATATTACTCAAAAGAGACGAGACGAGACCCAAAAACTCATCAGCATAATCAACAGAAAAAGGGGGAGAGATGTTGCATGCAACATGCAGACACACACCAGTCGGAGTGATGGCTGAACTGACAGACTGATGAGAGTCGGCAGATTGGGAGATTTGGAAGTCATCATTGTTTTGTACAGTATAATAATTTTGTAGTTGTAGTTGTTGTTGTTGTTGTTATCCATCAAGTGGACTTCCCATGTGTGTGTGTGTGGGGGAGACAACTTCTGTTGTCTGGCAGCTTTTTTTTGTGTAATTACCGAGAACTCAAGTGGAACTTCAATAAATTTGGAATTGCATTTGCGAGTGCTACGAGCAGTAAATAAATATCTTTCCGTATTCAGACTGACTGACCCAGGTTTCATTGTCATTGATAAATTGTTGGCTGGACGTGATTTGTTTACCGAAATTCTAGTAGTAGTAGACAAAGACTGGCGGGGACGGGGGAGGCTATCGACTTGATTAGATTTCCAACACTTCTATTTCAAGTTGATATGCAAATTTGTTGAATGAAAGCGAAATGAATGTGAAATTGTAGATGCTTTCTATGCGATTAACATCGTCTGGACAGGTTGATGGATGTCAGATGTGGTGTTGTACATAAGTGAAGGAATGTAAATGAGTTGCTCATTGTACTAAAAATTTTCCATCTCAAACTAAAAATATAATACAAAAAATAAGTATAAATTAATAATCTCATTCAAAATCTGCTTTCAAGAACTTGTTGCTCACTTTATTCCATCTAAAAAGTATGAGCAACTTACTTGGTTCACTAAAATAATCACGTTTTACCCAACACTAGTCAGTGGAAATACCACCACGTCTACTCACGTTGAACTCTACTTTTTCTCCTTCCTCAACCTTTTTTTTCCAATTACTTAGAACTTCTCAACTTAGCCAATCAACCACGAATGCACGCCCAACAGTTTTAAACAATTTAGTAAATTAATCAAACAAGACGAAGAGCTGAGCTCCAAGAAACAAAAAAATTATACCTCAAGCACATAATATGGCATAATGATAATTAAATTTTTGAGGCGAAACAAATGGTACAACCAAGGAGGGGAGCGTCGTCGCTGTCATCGTCTAGGTCTTCTAAAGAAACTGAGGCACTAAATGGAAAGGCAGAGATAAGAGTTGAGAGGCTGGGGCTAGCTGATGATTCCTAGAACTAAACCAGCCTCAAATGGAGCAGAAAAGTCAATGAGTTGAGAGTTGGGGCAGTGGCAGCTGCAGAGGACAAACTGCCACAATACTAGTTGCAGCTGATTAATGATCGAAGAGCATTCCAGTTAAAGATTATACTCACATCTGCAGTCAACTTCTTCGGTTGTTGTTAAAGGTGCCACTCCTGGGCTAACTATCCTATATAAAGTAGACAAAAAGTCGCCGATAATGGCTGTTTATTGAGTGCCAGCAGACGACAAAAAGTGAATGCCATGTGCAGCAGCTGCCACTGTGCAACATGTTGCTAAAGGTGCAACCACCAATTAGCCAACATCAAAAGGTGCAATGTGTGTGTGTGTTTGAGAGTGTGCAAAGGGTAACCTTCAATTGCTTCAGGAAGAGGGTAGAAAAGGTATTTAATGTAATTGTTATATTAGTTCTACCTTTAACCATTACGAAGTTAACAACTGCCTAAGACAGGGAACCGGAATTTATATAATTTTGGGTATAAGAGTCCATTCTTGAATCCGAATATTCGAACTGTAATAAAAGTTCAACAGATCTCCTTTAGTTACTTTATTCTCCGTTTGACTTGAACTGTCTTATAAGCAACCTGTGAGTCTGGCTTGACCCACTTATAATTATCATATAATTATATGAAATAGTTAGTCATTAGCAATATGTATCGATTTGCCGAGAAACTGATAGAGATCGGATGAGCGGTTCTCAAGTTATGAGAAAAAAGATCAAAAAACCTCCCCTCCACCGCACCTGCAACCAACACCGCATTGCATTCATCAAAGAGAGAGAGAGAGAGAGAAAAACTTAGAGATGAGCACAGCGGCAGCGCTGCATTCAGCTTCTACTCTGTACTTTGTACCCGGTATGTTATAGTCGGGCTTTACCGACTTTCTCACTTGTTTTTATTTAAGAACTATTTTTATCTATAAACTATAAACAAAATGTTGGATAGAGTCAAGAAATTCAAAGATCCGAGCTTATTAAGGTTTTGCTAGACTGCTTCGACTGGTGGGAATGAAAAGTTAAGAAATTCTACAATTTTTAAATATTATCATAAAAGCACTTCTAAAAACTGCTAAGACGATCTTTTGGGAAACATAAGGTCGTTATATATTGTTCTGCTTAAGAAGAGAACCGTCAATAACAGTACAAAATACAAATTGTTTGTCGCTGCAGCTATCATGTGATATGCGGCACGGGTCTGGGGTCTTAGCTGGAACGAGAAAGTTGAGCGACTCCTGCCCTTTTTTATCAAGAAAGTTGTTTGCAAATAATAGCAGTTCCTGGGAGGTATGACAGTTAAATTAATTACGGAAGATAAACAGCTGTGAGAGAAGCCAATTCGAGAGCGATTTATAGCATCGATTTATAGTTCCGAATGCCTCTAATAATTATTTCAATGACGAGTTCGATACATACACCATATCGACCATATTTCGAGCAAGAACAAAATTGATCTGGCAGCTCTTTGCAATTCTAGGGAACAAGAAGATATAGCCCATTTTGTTGCACGATGTCCGATTTTGGGAGAATTACGTGCACTGAACTTTTGACAATATAGCATGACAACACAAAAATTGCACGAATTGTTAAATAGTCAGAATTGGCATACACTTAGCCTTAGGGCGCGCACACATGCGGCTGAAAGATGAACTGACGGCAAAACTTAAGGCTGATCTTGAGAATTAACCACACTCCGTGCTTTAAAATTCAGTTGCTAGTTCAGCTTTACGTATTCGATCAAGCATGTTTGTTTATTTCGACTTGCTGACGTACGAAAACATCATGGTCAGCGGTCAGTTTATCTTTCAGCTGCATGTGTGCGTGCGCCCTTAGAGAGGCTAACAAATATCGGCAAGAAATTATGATAGACGTCTACACTGAACATTCTTATCGTATACTGGTGGAGGTGCGAGTAATACCAATGATTATACAATTATGTATGGTTATTTTATGGTAGTACCCACCTTGGTGCGTTGGTATGGGAGGAGGAGATCGGTATACTGCCAAGCCTTTAGTTATTCTGTTTGCTTACCATTCTAGCCATTTTGTTACCTACTATCTATTAGCAAATTGGAAATTAGAATATTAAATTCTACTACTGCTATAAAGTTCAAATTGCAAGTCTATGACAAGCTTTAAGAGTAAAAATTTTAGTTTGAACCTTGGTTCATGGAAAATCACAATGAATAGATGGAGGATTAGTTCTTAATTTAAGTATTTTACTGACTTCTTAGTTTGAAGTATTGTTTTACAATGGCAAGCCAAAAAAGATACATGGAATATGCTTAAAATTCTTAACTGGTTAAATTTTTAATTTTAACATTTAATTTTTCCAATTACTCTAGAAACAGACAGTAGACGATATTGAGTGTGGATTTTCAAAGTGGATCCACGATGTCACATGTATGTTCTTTATGTGTGTTTACTTTTTTTTTGAGTTCGGTAGTCACCAAACTCACTCAGGCTGTTGTTGTGTTTGATCGTGACAAATTTGTTTGTTGCTGTTGCTCTTTCACATTCACATTCTTGTGCATTTGATTTTGTTAGTCTACATTTGTGTTTCTAAAGTTTTAGTTATTCTTGGATATTTGCAACCTTATTTTATTTTACACACTATTTTCAAGAAATAACTCAAAATTTTTCTAGGCTCAGCCATAGAAACTTTAGTACTTTTGTTTTACTTACTTTTATTTTGTTTCAATAAAATTTAAAATACAAATTCTGATACCGAATAATATAACTAATTTTAAAATATATTTTCAAGGCTGAAACATGCAAAACAAATTAAAGTTGAAGGCCAGTAATCAAAATTTAACCGATGCCAAAGAATTTAACCTTGTCATTTGCATCCTGCCACTTTACCCTCTCCCAGTCGCTGTCAAACCATCCGCCCAAACATAACGTTTGAGCTGTTTAGTTATGCAGCTGACAGCCTAAGTTTTATTATTTTGCCATACTTCCAAACTCAACCAGTTTTGACATTGAACGAAATTCAAGAATATTTTGAATATCAGAGACTGACACAATTTATTTAAATATTAATTGCGCATTTTGTGAGAAGGATTACCAGCTGCCGAGAGTAGAATCATCAACAAAAATAGTTTCTCAGGCCAAATGACAACACATGTTCAGAGTTGATAAGTTGAAAATATTTATAATTCATGCCATTTCCGTAAAACATTAATCTGTTTTGTCATTTTTTTGTGTCTTCTAAAATTTCAGGCAATTTCCTTTTTCAGATTTTACTGTGCTGATAAGTCAGCTTCGCTGTCTAGACTTTGAGCCCTAACCGAGAGGCTGCTGCCCACAGGAAAAATAGAAAAAACAACAACTTAGACAGCCAAAGACATTTGGCGATAAGATTTTGATAGTTGCTCTCAAACTGCAGCTCGTTAGCGATTTTTGCATTTTCTTTTTGGGCGAAAGTTGTCAGAAGTTGCGTTAGCGATAAATAAAATACAAAAATGTGCAACTCTTTGGCATTTTTTGCCACGAAGTTAAAGTTCAATTTTTGCATAACAATAGATATCGAAATGCCAATGCAAAACTGCATTAAAAATGTGCAAAACAATTAGACGCCCACGTGACCCACAAAAGTCGTTTGAAAATGTCGGAAATTTTTGATGTCTGTTGAATTTTCAGTTGCTTTCCGTTTGCCCTGTGGGTGATTGAAGTTATTGACAAAGCTGATTTATATGCAGCGCATTATTCGAAATCAATTTGCACGATTCGGAGGAGGTTTGGTGGCTCTCTAAACTTTGGCCCGAAGTGACTCACACACAGTGACAATTTTACACTTCTTTTTTGTTGAGCAGTATTATCAAACAGCAAGTGGCTAACCAAATGATTTGCCCATAAAATTGATTGATGGCTTTTGTAGTATAAACAGAAAGCAATTAATGGACGGTAGAAGCAGTGTGGACCAACTTTAATTGAGTGAATGTCAAACTGTAGAAGTGGAGTTAAATTGCTTACAATACTTTAACTCCTTACCCTTACTATCATTTACACGCTGCAGGCATTTCCAGGCAATTAAAACTGTTTATGAAAATCTTAAAATTATAAAAGCTTCCTTAGGTGCATCTTGAATGCTGAAGTGTAAACGTCCTAAGTTCCTGCAGCGCCCATATCACAGGCCAATTAACATTTATATGGCGTTCCTGAAAAGTAAGGCGTACCTATCGACATGTATTGTGCAGAATTTACATTTACCGGCATTTCAAATTTATGTTTATACCGAGAGGATGACCTTGTATAAAATCTGATGGTTTCGCCAATAAATTGTTGGTTCCATAAGTTAAATGAATAAATAAATTCCAAGCAGGTCTGCAATCCAGATCGCCCCGGAGACTCCGTGATTTTTGAGAATTCCGAACCGGAGCAGAAAAATTTGTTCCGCCCGGACGTGAATCTGAATCGGAGAAGAAAAAAATAATGGGTTCAGTTCAAAAATTGTAATATTTTGCCATTTTCCAATATATTTAAATACAGACTCAGAAAGAAATGTGACATTAATTTGAGGAAATCGCCTTTTTTTAAATTTCCCCCAGTATTTTGAAAAATTTTAAAATTTCTAAAAACAAGAATATGAAAGATTTTTCTAATAATTATGGTGAATTTTTTTTGGCACTTTCTTAAAATTAGTTCAAAATTTTTCTTTTAATATGAAGTTTTTCTGAAAATAACTATTATTGAGAACGATTTTTATATTCACAGAAATCTCTTCCAACCAAATTCCAACCCAAAACCAATTCTCGGTGTCACAGAAATCTCTTTCGGTTGGTTTCAAATCTCTTGTGTTTTGTCGGGAGATTTAGCAAAATTCACCAACCAAACAATTTCGATATGCAAAATTAGTTTTGGAAATGTGTACAACATTATTTTTCTGGATAGGTTGCATCAAATTAATTAAATAATTTATTTGTTTTAATATTAAAATTTGTGTTTCATTAAAAACCCTCCTAATGCTGGGTAACAATTAAAACCTGCCAAACACAGCGCTTTCAAGTTATGGAGTCGTCATCTATGTACCAACATTGGCACCAACAAGCGCTTAGAGTTGTCAAGTTCTATTTTATGAATGGCGGAAAAATATTTTTTAAATTTTGCATTTTATTTTTGGAGAATATGACTTAAATTTGAATTATATTTTAGAAATGCATCATAAAACATATAACACTATCAAAAAATTGCATTTAAACATCAAATTAACTCATAACTGGAAGATGGGAAATTTTTTTTCGGCGAGAAAGGGCAACCCTGTTAACAGATTGGATAGAAATGGACCATTAGCATGGACACAAACCTTCCAACTTGATTTTCATATAAGAAAACGAAATCTCTTGAGGTTCTGGAACACCGACGGATTTTTCGAGCGTTTTGCAAACCAGCCGAGGCCAAAATCTCTAGAGTTTTCTGTGACACCCCGGATCAAGACGAAATATGTATAAAATATTTAAGGTTTTTCCAATTAACACACATTTTTGTTGAGTTACAAAGTGAACCCAAGTTCAGTGACCTTTTGAAGCCGAACCCAAAATAGTTTCAACGGTTCGAATCCCGGAGTAAACTCCTTTTTTGCCGATGTTTTTGAGGTTTGCAGCCCTGGTTCCAAGTTTTATCAGCACTAGCTGTCTGCAAGAATTTTTTATGGCGGAACTATAGTTGATTTAGCTATTTTCTGTACATTTAGCTGGAATTTAATGAACTTTAAGAGCAGTATATTTTATTACAACTGTTATTAATATACGATCTACTGGAATTTCTGTAGATCGAATACCTTCATTTGCCTGATCCC
The DNA here is from genome assembly GCA_018904235.1 of Lordiphosa stackelbergi. NCBI lineage: Eukaryota > Metazoa > Arthropoda > Insecta > Diptera > Drosophilidae > Lordiphosa > Lordiphosa stackelbergi. The sequence continues at coordinate 150,161 of JAEIFU010000089.1, read as the reverse complement.
AATAATTACAGCATTATTATTATTATTGTCTCCACCTGTTTTAGCTGAAGCTATTACATTACTATTAGCACATCGAAATCTGAATACATAATTTTCCGACCCAGCCGGTGGAGGAGATCCTATTCTATATAAACATTTATTTTGACATTTTGGTAACCTACTGAATTTGGGATAATTTCTCATATTATTAGTCAAGCAATCAAGGCATTAAGAATAATTTATGCTATATTAGCAATTGGATTATTAGGCTACATAGATGTAGATAAACCAGCTTATTTTACATCTGCTTCAATAATTATTGCTGAACCAACAGGAACTAAAATGTTAAGTTAATTAGCAACTCTTCATGGAACTCAATTATCTTATTCCCCTGCAATTTTATGAGCTTTGGGATTTGTGTTTTTATTATGTATTAGCTAACTCTTCGGTAGATGGCAGAAGCCATTCCTGACCTAACTTGTAGGAATCTAAAATAAAGTCTAAACTCTTTCTTAATCGCTTCATCAACATTGCACAAGTTTTTTTCTTTTTAAATTCCCCCACTTCAAATCAACAATTAAAATTGTTTATTATTAAAAACCCCCTCCTCCAAGGCAGAGTTTTCAGCAAGAGTGACGGGGATGGAGACATCATCAAGTGTACACACACCATGAACTGCAATCAAAACAATTACAGCCAATTCACGCAGCGCTAAAAACAATTCTCACTTCTCTGCCGCAGCTGCAGAAACCAGAAAAAATACAAATCCAATAAAGTTGATACAAACATCGTTCGTAGTATATGTTGATGACATTAGAAAATTGTTGTTTATTGCATTTCCTAGTTATTGTTGTTGCTGCTGCTGCTGCTGCTGTCGTTCCATGAGTCAGTTGAAGTCATTTAGCTAAGCAGACTCAGCAAGTTTTGCAAGAACAAGCAACTCTCTTTCAAGTGTCAACGACTGCCAGGCTAAAGAACTAACAAACCAATTGACAGGCGGCAATAGCATAAACAGCAACAACAACATGCATATGGGGATCTCCACATGGCGCATGCTTCTACATAGATTTGTTTTAAGTGCCCGTTTGCGGCAGTCCAAAGTGTCAAGACGTTGATACAACTCATAAAACTGGCTGACATAAACAGAACTGAAAATGTAGTTTTTAGATAGTATGACTGTTAAAGTAGTTACAGTTTAAATTGCACAATAGTTTGAGAGCCACTCGCAAATGCATTTCGTATTATACAAAATACAGCGTGCGCGTTTTCTCTGAATTAAATCCCAGAATAAATTTAGTGTTTGTAATGTGGGCTTCACAAAATGTTTATTTATTCGGGAATAATAGGAATATTTCTTAATGGTAATTACTGATAATTAGTTAAAACTAAAACATTGATGGCTTCACTTTAAACGGGGCCCTTGGTGGCATCCCGGGGCCGAAAACATTTCGCTATTCCAGTACACGACCCGAGCGCTTGCCGAAGCTGAGACCAAAAGAGCAAAAAGGCGTCATTCGCTCGACAGAGTTCGAAGCGATTAGGTCGAAGCAGATTCACGGAGCTTTATTTTCGCACACTAATACACTCTCACTTTTTGGCCTCGCTCTCGCTGGCCATCGCTGCTTTAAACTTAACTTCAACTTCGACTACTACTGCTCTCAACGACGACTCGATATTCTCTCTTCGCTCTGTGTAACACACGATCTTCCTTCTCTCACCCGCTAGCTCTAGTGCAGAGATGGGCATGCACACATATCGTCACACTTTTCACACGCATACAAGCACAATTTGGTCACAACATCGTGTTCTGTAATAGCTTTCAGATAGCTACGTGATTTTGTGAAGCGTGTTTGGCGTCGCGCGCGCCCATCTCTGCTCTAGTGTGACCAACTCACGCAAAGCCTAAAATGCTAACATGCCTGTCTGACACTACCCCATTCCCACAGTAATTATTACACTGAACATGACAGCACTAAAAGCTGTTTTTTTGTATCAAAATTGTTACAATTTGTGTTAAACTTTTGGGTCTTTCATTCTCATGACTCTGCTACATAACACCGTTAAACTTAGAGCCTAGGTTTGGTTGACTAAGATTGAGGATTTTATAAAAACGCCACAAACGTGGTGTCCAATTTACTTCGCTTATACAAGAGATAAACATAATGTATGTATACAGGGGCGTCCGCTGTGTTACATGTAACACCGTCCTGTTGGAAGCACATGTTGTCCCCTTTCTTATCGTTTACTTTGTGCGCCTCGTCACCAAATATGATTTTTTGTTTGATATTCAAAATTTGAATAGTTTGTCATGACTCATGATAGTTTAGCATAATAATCTATAATATTTAAAAACTTGGTTAAACCGATGCCAGCAAATCGGCTTGGCCCCCAAGGGACCACAGTCAATGGACTAGCCGTCTAGCCGTGACTTTGTCCTCGTCCAAGATTTTAAGAAATTGTAGAAATTGTGTTGTTTTATTATGAAAACAGTTTCGAGTTCTTAGCTGGTAAAAATCTGTCTAGCGATATTTCGGTCCCGCGTCCGTTTCTTGTAAATAAATAAAGATTGTGCACTTCACAGCAGCAGCTGCTTTCCCATAGTTCGAAACGTATAGACTCCTAAGTCTTTCCCAAAAATTACAAAATTCAAATTGGCTTTTCTTCTTTTTCCCCACTCCCTCTTTCACCGCTCTCCACTCACTTCCCTCTTCCTCTTCCACCGCTCTGCATTCTGTCCTCTCCCCCATGCCCCCCTTTTTCCGCCCTCTTAGCACAACAGCTTAGTCCACAAAATTGCCTGAGAGCCACAGCTCAGTAATGTGCCCCATAGAAACTTTTCTTGGGCGTTTTCACCCACTTCGCTGTCAAATTTTTCAAATTTTCTTTCTTAGTGTCATATCTTAGATATCTAGGATAAGCAGTTTTGGCTATGGGTTGATAATATTTCAGTCAGTCAGTCAAGCCTAAAGTTAAATAAGTATAGATGTATGCAAAAACTTTAGGAAATTGATCATTAAATTTTCAAATACGATTTTATACAGTCTTCTACAGTTTCTGCTTTTGTACCTTGAATAATTTTCAGCTTTATTTCTTGTTCATTTTACAGTTTCGTTTTCATTGACACATTAAGATGAAGAGTCTTCGAAAGTAAGCTTTCTCATAGAAATTAGCAGAATATCACTAATATATGCGTTGGAGTGAACAAAATCAACTAAGCGTTTTTTCCCAATGGGGACTGGGCTTACATACATGCTTCACTTATAGAAACTCTTATAGTTTATTAATATTTAAACATAATCCAGACATAGTCTTCTATATATATATGTATATTTCACCTTCATTACACAACATTTCAGTCTTCCACCCCCAAACGCAAATTGAATTGCTATTGCGGCAGCATCTCTCGTCTCAAGTAACTTTTTAATAAAATGCATTATGCAGTCTATATATAGACTTCATATACGTAAGTACGTAATGCAGACTGACGTACATATACTGAGACAAAATAGTAGTTTTCCCATTCACTTAAAGCAGCATATGGGCTCTCAAGTTACTTGGCTAATGTCTGTTACATTTATGATGAAGCTGTGGAAGAGAAAAATGCTCTAAACCTAAATTAGCCTCAATTGTTTATAATTTCCACAATGCTGTGTTGCGGTTTTTCAAGTGTGTCAAGTGAGGAAGTGACCAGCCTCGAGATCTGGAGAAACAAGTTTTTTGTTGTGGACTTCCACCCGCCACGAATTCACAGAAAAACGTCTTAACCCAAAGACTTAGTCTGCGTCTCACACAGCAGGTTTCGTGTCTAATTAATGCAGTTCGATAAAAAAAAATTCGTTGGCCTGCTTGGCGCTCCCTTTTTAAAACAAATTTTGTCCCTCCATTTTTGCATAAAGTCATACATAAATTTATGAATTTTACGAGCGATAACTGCCGCCTGATAAGAGAACCCAAAAAATATTTGAGAGTAAGGCAAAATTTGCTTGTTGTTTTAGGCGCCAACGTCAGCAAAATGCTCTGTACAATGTAAAATACTGTCTGGTCTATAAAACAGTTTTATGATGTGTTTGAAATTTAATTTTATTGCTATTCCTATTCAGTGATGTCATGTTTATACACAATATGTGTGTTGTTTTTGTTTTCTTAACACACCTTAAATAATTATATTGGCATTAGCATTAGCAGCATATACAAAAAACTTCTTGAGCAGCAAAAATTTCAATCGAGCAACTCTCTATCAAATTCAAAAGCCTACTAGAACTGACAGCTTGCCTAATTTTCTGTTGTTGAAGCTGTCAAATGTAGATTTAATAGTTTTAAAAATATCCGCCATAAAATACCAGCTTGTGAAAAGGTTCATTGAAGTAAAAAATCGCAATAGTTTTTAGGTACCCTAAAGAAGCGTATAATTTATAGTATAATATTAATAAAGGTTTTAGAGGGAAATCGTAACGTTTTAATCTAATCAATTTTAAGTAATTCCTAGCATTGGAAAGTTTATTCGTAAAATTCTCTACACTAAAGTTATTGCCACTAAAGCCTATAGAAAGATCAGTTTAACTACTGCTTCTGTCAATGAAAGTTGAAAGTAAAAGACAGCGAATGGAAATGTAAGAAAAAATATGAACCTAAATTTGACAAGTAGAACAAAGCTATAAATTTGTGTGTGTCTTCAAGACCAAACTTTTTTTCTGTCATTCAAATGTGCCATTAAAATGAATAGTTATGTGCACGTGAAAGCTTAAGTCTTGTATTTTTTGTTTATTATAAGGTAGTTTTTTTGATGGACTTTGTAATCTTTTGTTAAAATTATAATTCTGTGCTTGAAAAAGTGGGCAAAACAGTTCCTTAAGATTCTTCTATCAGTGCCGATTCCTGTAAATCAGAGGCTCTCACTGCTGCAGTTTTGATTGCATTTCTTTTCCCATATATTCAATTAAAACGAAAAGGGGTTTCGTGGGGCTTGCATGTTTTTAAAGTTTGTTTTAAGGGTTCCTCAATTAAAATTTAAAAAAATTGTTTAGGCAGGAACCGGTTCGAACCCGGAATTCCTTAAACTAAACCACATGAGAAAAATAGCTGAACCTGAACCTGTTCTAAACCCAAATGGTCGGTTCGGTTTAACAAAAAGTATAAACAACTTAAAATCTGACCTATTGTCTACCCAACGTGCAAATCCTTCGTAAATTGTGTCGCTTACGAAAGAAATCGGAATACGAAACATCCGTAAGAATCTTCATTTCGTGTGTTCGCAAAAGTCCCATTTTTTAGAATGTTTGGGAATGTTTATTGAGTATCTGAACCCAGGACAAAAAGACAGAAAACGGACAGATTGTTTTTTAAAGGACAAAAAACAGGACAAACAATGTTTCTTATTAATATAACTTTATTGAATATCTTTATTTTCGTTTCACTTATATAACACTTCATCGAGAGTGGTATTTTGAGCATTATTTCGTGTAGATATGATGCATTCGGTCTGATAAACCGAAGACAACTATTAGGAACTTGATAATTTTGGCAACATGCAACGCTTCGATGTAATCCGAACCTTGAATATTGATTAATCAACTAATAAACAGACTTTTCTGTCTCTTACATCCTTCCCTAATTTTTTGTCGAAGTGTGGGGCCAAAACGTTGTTACTTGTGCACAAAACATTGCAAGTGTCGCCTCTTGACAACAAGTTGCAGATGTTTAAAGTGGCTGAAACGTTATTTTGTTAACCTAAATAAAGTACCCTTCAGTATTTGTCATGTGTTTTTTTGTGTGGCCAGGTGAGCGGACCTGGTCAATCTTTGGATTTAAACTGCAGTATTTTCAGTATGCTTTATCCGGAGCCTTGACATCTCGGCACATCCAATTCTTAAATTCGGGTTTCTATAACCAAGATTCAAGAAATTTATGTTTTTAACCGTCTTTCGGCATGTTGAAACCTTAAAGAACATTGAAACAGTATTAGATTCGTCAATTTTCGATTACACCCAAATAAATCAGGATGGAATCGATTTCAAAAATGCTTATCGAAGGCGGAAAATCAATATGAAAGCGATGCCATAACGTTGTATTTGATTAATTGTTTAAGCGACTTGGAACAATTAAAAAAGGATAATATTAAATTAAAAAGGCATTATTTTCGCATAGGGCATGTTTCAAAATTTGTTTCGGAAATCAAAGTTTCCAAAGGAACTGATCTGCCCGAAAAAAGGAGAAATGGACAACACAGACTCGAACCAAAAGCTTTGGCTAAAAACCTCGAACCTCAAATTATTTAACATTATACATCTGTTAATTTTCATTCTAACCGGGGAACCGGATCCCTTCACAAATGTTTTGGGCTTGCAGCCCCAATTTTAATTTCTAAAATGCACTGTAGTTTGTTTCCTATACTAGGAGCCTTGTTGTATACGAAATAGAGGTCGGCAATGTGAGCAGAGAAATTGCCACTAGCGCTTGATATTCGTTTACATGTACAGAAGAGAAGAGGACTTAAAAGCTTTTAATCTTTGCTGATGTAGCAAGCAGAGGAAGAGATTATAGAGCTTTAAGCGAATTTTCTTTGCTGACTCACAAATACTATGAAATTCTGCAGACTGCAGAGTCTCTACAGATTCAGTGCAGTCTTGGTACCCTGTGCATACCGGTATCCATTTGCTGCTGGTTTTTCTTTTTTATTTGCCTTCGAGGTAGAAGTCTTTGCATTTCATAGATAGTAGCTTTTGCGGTCATATGAATGAATCAATTTTAAGAGCAGCCAGAAAAAAATAAGTTTATAAAATAATTTCCTAGTCCTGAGTTGGTTTTTTTAAATTTTTTTCGGCGATGATTTGGTAGCTCTTTTTGTTAAACTGAATTCAATTAAAGTTATACAAAACTCTTATAAGATTTTGGAATTGATTAGTTTGCAAATCGCTTAAGAAAGAGAAAATATTGTTAAAAAATCTACTATTCAAACTATCAAGTTTAACTGCTTGAGAACGCCAAGCATTAGTGCAAGAACCAACTCCAAAGGCAATCGCTAAGTCTGAGTTATTGTGATGTACAATTCGAATGGAAAGAATGTTTGAATTGAACATTTTGATGATATGTTGGGTAGAGTATTTAGCTAATTGATTGAGTTTGATGCTTGCAATTAACTGAAAGAGATTTCTGTAACTCCATAAATTGGTTTTGTTGGCAATTTCAGTCTTTTTAATTTTTTCTTAATATTTCTAAGTTAGTTTTACACCTTCATTTCTTGTAGCTCTCGATTTGGCATTGAAATCTTTATTATATTTGCTCCATTTAGACGTGTTAAGGTTGACGTGCGATAGTTAGTTGGATGAGCTTCACGAGTTGTTTTGGTTTTCCTGCTGGAGGTTGTCAATCAAAAGTCAGTCATGTGAAGTGGATGCTAATTAAGCGTTAATGAGAAGGCTTTGTAGGAGGTAGGCAGCGGAGTACAGGGAGTGGCAATCAAAGAAGTTCATTGCTCGACTTCAATTGAAGCCACCTACTGCTGGCAATGAACAACAACCATTAAATAAGAGCTTGGTGGGGGGCTTAAATGCTTGATTATACTCAAATGATAAACCTCAATTTGTTTGCCTTAGCAATTAATCAATGCGGCTGAGAAAGTGAATGAATAAAGAAATGAAAATGAAAATTTAACAAGAAAAAAAAAAAACAAACGTGCCAAAGTCCAAAAGCATAAAACAACACTGAAACGATGTCCACCGCCAGTGCCAGCAATCGACCGCCCCCCTCACCCATCTCGGCGCCCATATACGATGGCTATGCCACGATACGAGCTCGTGGCTTGACCCGTTCACGTTCCATCAGAGAGGCCGAAGTGACAGAAGCAGCAGCTGCTTCAGCAGCAGCACCAGATGCAGCTCAACCTTCCACTAAAGTGCCACCTCAGCGGAAGAGAACGGTGTCTCTGCGTAGCACCCAAAGTCAGGGCAATGCCGAGGAGATCTATGCCCGGGCCAAGCCCGTGCGTACTCCCACCATAGGTTGGGATTTGGAAATCCTTTATGCTCGTCCCACAACCAATCCCATAGGATTTCGTCCACTCTCTAATGCTTCGAGTTCCACGAATAATCAATTGGGATTTCGTCCTCTGTCGGACGCTTCCAGTTCTTCCGGAGGTGGCAGCATGCCCTGCGACTATCAGAATGTGAAAAAGAACTCCCGTTTCTCATTGGATTCGTTACAAAGTAGTGCCACGCCCAAGACTCCGGACTACAACACAGCCGGCGAGGAGGAGCATATATTCCTGTACACCGCACCCGAGAGTCCCAAGCGTAGGTTAGATAGTGGCATCCGCAGCTCCTACGATAGCTCTGAGCGGAATTGTTACTCTCCCCTGCCGAAAATCAACTTTGATATGCAAGAACGTCGTCCACCCACTCTACGCCATAGTTCGGTTAGCTCTACGGGCAGTCGACGTCCCATGACGCTATCACTAAATGAATCCGCCCCTCGTTCCCCCACCACCGGTCTGCCACCGCCCGCCCCCGTACGTCGGGAGAGTCTGTACGCCAAGCCAAAGATCTATGCCACACCCACTAGACCACCCACCGCGACGCGCCTTAATCTCTATGAGCTACCTATAGTCACTCAGCGCAGCAATAGTGCAGAGCTGCTGGAGAGATCCTACACCAGTCAAAGTTTGGCCACCATCGATCAGGATGAGCTTTTAGTTGTACCCAGTGCCATGCCCATGCTGCCCAATGCTGTGGATCGGCGTTATCATACCCTGGGCCATATGCGGGTGAAGAGCATGGGAGCGGGTCTGCATCGTAGTCTGGATGTGCCGGTGGGCTCTATGCTGGATATGAGAACACATTGGCAGCAACGTGGAAATAACAAGTCAGCGGGGAATATTTACGCTTCGGCAGAGGCGGCTGTTAGTGATCTGAATCGCATGGCTCCGGAGTATATGGATCCGTTGGATTTCAAAATTGGTTGTCAAACCACCTTGAGAAGTAAACCGCTGATACCCTGGTATGAGTTGGCCATACGCCGTGACTTCAAGCGACAATCGTGTCCACCTATGAGCGGAGGAGCGGGAAATGGATTAACTTTGGCCTCGTCCCCGCAGGAGGATGATGAAGAGGTTTGTACTTAAACAGCGCTTAACTATAGATTAAACTCCTGCGAAAGGGGACCAATTTTTTGGAAACTACTTTAAATACTTATTAAGTCCACACAGAGAAAAAAAGTGAAGGTTCATATCTCATATCTTTTAAAAATATCATATTTTTCATATTAATTGGGGCGTGAAAATGACTTTCATATTTATCAATTAAAATTGAAATTCGAAAAACGTACAGCGACTTCATGCTTATAGTAGCTGTGACAGAGTAAGATAGTGTGGCGGGATGTGGTGCAGCAGGTAGTGTATGAGCCTGCTGTGCGGGAGGCGTGGTTTCAATCCCTCCTCAGAAAAGTTTTCTTATGCTTTAAATATCGTAGTGATATTCTAGAACATTTAAATTTGATTTTAGGCTTATCGGATTAAAATTGATGTGGAAAAATTGAATATCAATTTTTTTTCTCTGTGAAAAATTATACAAATTTCAATTATGCGTATTCGATGTGAGATATAAATCGGATCAATCTTTATAACTGTTTCAAACCTATTCGAAACTTCCAACATTTTCAGGGAACTAAAGATGGTCTTTCGAACTTAAGTTGCTTCCGAGATCACAATAACATTCCCAATGCCATCCTTTTAGTTCAAAAACAAGATTTTAAAAAAGTTTATAACAACATATTATGGCAGATATTTTCTTAAGCCTAGGAAGCAACGCAAATTGATTGTAGGTTCTGTTTTAGTTTCCGTGCTGGTACTTTGGTTTTTATTTTAATATGCCGGTGTAGGTACCGGCAGAAATATGTGAAAATCTTTATAAACCAAAGACTGGTCAGTTTGGGTAGGGAACATATTTATATTTAAAGGCCTATACTGAGATAAGATAAATTTGTAGTTTGTTACGATATTTTCCACTGAATAGAAACAAATTTGTAAAGCGCCGATTTTGGTGAATAAAATTTTCTCATAATTTTAATGGATGAGTATAGGCATAGTCTTAATAACAAAAATTAAATTTTTTAATGGCGGTCTAAAATATTTTAGTTAAGGTGATCGGTGAAATTCATTTGATCAGTTTTTTGTTAAATTTAATTGAAAAAGAATTTTTACATTTTACAGTCTGATCTTTACGATTTTGAAAACAATAAACTTTCAATCAAAAACAGTGAATATTTAAATATTTTAAATTAGTTTTTCGACAATTTAATTAAAAAACCTGTTTCAATGTGTATTTCTTTCCATTCCATTTACCCATTCAAACTTTGCATAAAAGACACTTAAAATTCATAAGCCTGTCAGGTAAAATTCGACTATTCAACACTTAATTGAACCCCTTTTGATGAATTATTTGGCTCAGACAATCAACTCACTTGCCTTCCCTTTACCTATAAGCGTACTCCACAATCTATACAATCAAATACACATCAATCACTGTAAAACCTCCATCGGCATGATGAACTCAGACGCGTTAATAATTGCCAAATATGTAAATTCCAAAATGAATTCAATTAAAAGCAATCAACCTTTTGAACTGTTTTGTGATATCACCTTTTTGCGATCACAGTGCTTTCAAAACTGTAATTGCTGTTTCTTCACACGCCATCTGATAATTTCACTTTTCATTTTTGGTGGCTGGGAGCAGCCAGCCAAGTTACCCAGCTCAGGTTACACACTAACCAAAGCTGCTTGGCGGCAGCTGTTTGGAGCTGCTCATAAATAAACATGAAATCGACATGAAAAACGCCTTAAACAATTGCTGAAGTTAAGCCTAAAAACCGCTTTAAAAACGCGCCAAAATGAAAATGAGCAGAGTGTGCAAAAAAAAAAACAAATACGACAAATAAAAATCACAAAATAAAACAAAACAAACAAACAAACGTACTCGACAAGCGGCATTAATGGCAACTTTATTTGTTTTGAAAGTTGACATTGATTGGACCCGCAGTTGGCGATAGAGGGTGGCTGTTGCTGTTGTCATTGTAGAGGGTATTTAGCATGGGTAGTCAGGAATGCAAAAATTTTAGAAACTAAACAATTTTGCTCTTTATGGAAACAATTTAAATTTAAGGGTTATTAAGACGATGAATGATTCCAAAAGTCCTTTCAGTTCCCATATTCCTTGAAAGCCACTTTGCGTTTGGATTGGAATTTGGTTGGAAGAGATTTCCGTGACACCTTCGATTGAGTGACTTCACCAACATGGTGGTCAGATTTCAGAGGGCAGCACTCTTAATTAACCGAGTTTTCCTACATTTTTGATTTGTGGTTGATGTTTGTCATTTGGAGTCTTAAAAAGTGATCAATTAAAAAATTCACTTAATAAATATAATATTCTGATTTAAACAGTTATTGTAAGACGAATAAATTCTAATGTATTTAAGCAAAATGGAAAAATACACTTTTCTTCTGTCATCTGTAGGGCATTTCCACAGTTGACCAAACCCCAAAATCTTTTAGGCGGTGATTGCTTTCGTTGGACATATCAATTGCATGTTCCTGTGAATCAGGTCATCAGTTTTGGGCATGAACAGATGTTGTTGTTATGGCCTGCACAAGTTGGGTCCACAACGGACATGGGATTAAAAACCCACTGCTGCTCAAACTGTACTTAATGGCCAAGACGTTGGCTCATTGATTTAATATGCCAGAGAGCCGGCTCAAAGGCATACATACTTGCATCAAAACAGAGAGAGAGACGGACACGCACCAAGGCTCATGCAAGTTTTATTAAATCAATCAGTGGGCAAAAGCATCTAACGGCGACTGACAGTTGCTGCTGTTGCTGTTGCATGTCGATGGTCAAGTGGTTGTTGTTGGTTGGTTTCTTGGTTTGGTTTACCTTACGAGTACATACGCGCCTGCATGGCATTTGTAATGCCATAGCCGGATGAGGAATGTCTGGGCGAAGTGGAGGAGCTACACGTAAATAGACAAGGAACTAAAACCATGGAACACAAAATTCATAACAGTAGCAGCAGCAATGTGGGCCAATAAAGAAAAGGATTTCAAAGAATCTACCGGTTAAACTTAATTCTTATCATACTTGAGAAACAAAGTTGAGAATAATTCAGATTTGGTTTCAACAAAAATCAGATTTAACTTAAGTATAAGAAATTAAATTTCAAATTCAATTAAAAATTTGAAATATTTATAAATAAACGAAGAGCCACAACACTGCCGCACGTCCAACATCATGAGTCAAACAATTTTAGAAATTTTGTTGTCTTTGTAGTCTGTTCCTATTAGACAATACTTAGCAAGGAGTTTAACCAGGGATGCAAACCGGAGTATAAAGCCTCGCTCTTCCCAGCAGGTTTTTTTAGTGTTCGTGATTCCTTGTGAAAAACGTTTTTTGAATTGTGTCTGTTTTAGTTACCTATATCAATCATACACTAAGAGAAAACTAGAACGAATAAATTGAGTACGAACCCTCTTGAAAAATAATTATTCGTTCTTGAATTTTTAAGAATTTCGCTCTTGGAATCGAGCTAAATTCGTTCTCAATTTGGTTCTTGCAGGCAAGGGGAGTGAGTGGAAGATAAGCTAGAGAGAATAGCGTTGGATGCGCTCTCACAGAGAGAGAGAGAGAGAGCGCCTGTCGTTGTCAGATGTGAGCGGTCGGCCCTTCATTCATTTTACCAAACACCACGTCGGTCGGGTCGGGGTCTGGGTTGTGTCTCTCACACCCAACCCCTCACCCCTCAAATAATTTGATAGGTCTTTTATATTAAAAATTATTCGAGCTTGGATAAAGTACTGAAACTCTTGAATCAAGAATGTCGGGATTAAAAATTCACTCAAGAATTTAGCTCTTGAATCAGGAATGAATTATCTTGATTCAAGAGTGAAATCCTCTATTTTTTCTCTGAGTGTAGAGCTTTTAGCAGGCTTCAGGTCAATAAAATCCAGACACACACACCAGAAAGGAGGCTGATCGACTGTACAGGGTTGCCCATATTCGACGGACCCATCTGGCAACGCCATAACTTTTGACAGAGATGTCAGATCGCTTAATGACATACCGCGTTTGAAGCGTCAGTCCAAGCAGATTTTTACCATGGAACAATACACGCCACGCGAGCGCTCTGAAATAGTTGAAATTTACATTCAACAGAACAAGTCAATTGTGAAAACTCAACGTGCTTTTAAAAAATTAAAAAATGTGAAAAGTGCGCCTTCTAAGAACACCATTAAGCGTTTATACGAAAAATTTTCGACTGGTGAGGCTCTTTCTAATCCGAAGAGGCCAAATAAAAGTCGACCAAGGCGATCGGCCGAGAATATCGCTGCCGTACGAGCCAGTGTAGAGAGGTCCCCAAGAACATCCCAAAAACGCCGTTCTCAGCAGTTGGGCATGGCTCGGTCCACTTTACAACGGATTATTCGCGATGATTTGCATTTGTTCCCGTACAAAATTCAATTGACGCAAAGATTGTTGCCTGCGGACAAGCCTCGTCGATTGGAATGGGCCCAAAGAGTCATCGAAATGGCCGAAGATGACGAGCAATTTTGGAACAAAATTATCATGTCCGATGAAGCCCATTTCTCATTGAATGGGACCGTAAATAAGCAAAATTGCCGTATTTACGCCACTGAAAATCCTCAGGAGATTCAAGAAGTGCCTCTTCATGACGAAAAAGTCACAGTTTGGTGCGGCGTTAGTGCGAAAACGGTCATTGGGCCGTTTTTCTTCCAAAATGAAAATGGCCATGCTGTTACCATCAACCAGGAGCGTTATCGCGACATGATGACCAATTTTGTGATGCCAATTATTCGTCGAAAGCGTATGAGGCAGTTCTGGTGTCAACAAGACGGCGCTCCACCGCACACAAGTCGCATAACAATCGATTTTCTGAAGAAATTGTTTCCGGGCCGTTTGATGTCGAAAAGTGGTGATTTGGAATGGCCACCGCGTTCGCCCGATTTGACGCCGCCTGACTTCTTCTTGTGGGGATATTTGAAGTCAAAGGTTTACGTTAACAAGCCAAGGACCGTAGAAGAGCTCAAGGACAACATTCGTGAAGAAATAGCCGCTATTCCGGCCGAAATGTTGGCGAAATCGATGGAAAATGCTGCAAAAAGGGCACAATACGCCATCAACGCCAGAGGCGGCCATTTGAGAGATATCATATTCAAAAATTGATGTAAACAAATCTACTTGGAACAAATTAAATGATTAAGATTGCCAACCGCCAAATTTTTATTTTTTTCTTTGATTTTTAAAAAAAAAATGGGTCCGTCGAATATGGGCAACCCTGTACAGCTGTTTTAAGAACCTCCCAGTTAAATTATCAACAGTTCTTGCCTATCTTCTGTAAGTCGTAAAGGCCATCTCATGCCAGCATTGCTATAGCAGCTTGGAAATTCCAAAGGCAACAGCAGACGCCAAGTTAACAGAAGCTTTGTGTATGTTTGTGACCCATATCGGGTTGAGAATGCGCGCTGAATGAAACCTGCAAAGATGGAACTGTCTTTCATTGCTTGGAAATGTTTCCCCATACTTAAAAACATCTGTAGAACATCAAATGGTTCAGTGAAATATTGAATAATAAAAGACTTATGGTGTTTGCTGCTGCTCGGATCTTACTAGAACTCGGATCGAACTGGGTCTGAAGGGTTCGATTACGGTCCGGCTTGCATCCTTGATTTCAACTTATGATTGTAGATCTTAGATGTGCGAATCGAAATTACACAGGTCGATGAACATCGACTGACGAAAAATTTGAACAATAATATTGCTGTAAATAATATTTATACTTATCTCGCAAAAGTGAACTTTTTTGAAATGAAATATTAAATATAAATGTTTTGAATAAGTTTAGCTTTACTTCTTTGTTGGTTGATTGTCGCTTTGAGCCATCCCAAGGACAGTTCATCAACCGTTTGCTCTACTTTCAAGAACACACTGAACTCGGTATCGCAAAGAGAGATACCACTACACTTTAATTAAGAAGCCTTATGTCATGCATAATTAATAAATCTTGAGCCTATCGGCGCACACAAGCTGACAAAATGCCAACAAATTGCCAAGTCTCAACACTCGACTGGCCTTAAATAACTCGTTAGAGTTTTTTTCAGTTTTTATCTATTTGGCATCGCTTATTAAAACAATTTCTGCCATATGATAAACGAGATGGCGATTGGTGATTGTCGAGAGCTAAAGCAGCTTTGGGCAGCTGTCACTGGCTTGAAATGCATCTCATAGATACATAATTGCAATTTGCGGCAAAGTGCAACAAAGTGAATGACGGACTGACCGACTCTTTGGCGGCCCGTGTTTTTGTCAAAAGCAACATGACAGCAACACCAGATCCACTGACTGAGCAGTTTTTTCTATTGCAATTTGTAGTTTAATTTAATAAATATTTATAACAAAGAAAAAACACAGAGCACAGGCACGTGCAGGTTTTTGTTTAATTTTTGGCAGTCACAGGTGGCTCCTTGAGAAACCAGTTTTTCTGAGTTCTTTACAATACAACCACGAAGTCCAAAGAACAAAACTTGTTTGAGTCGTGAGGATGATGAAGCTGTTGAGGCAAACAAACAAAAAAAAGAAGGACAACTTCGTCGTTGTCTCCCCAAGGAAATCAGCGCCAGTAAAAGTAAACTCCAACTCAAACAAAAACCAGAATCAAAATAAACAACAATGGACATACAAAAACCACTGAAGAACCACCAGAGAAGTAAAAACGGAAATTTTTTTTAGTAATATAAAATTATGTTGAAGAAAACTGGTTGCATCTTCATTGTCTGGCGGCTTCCGGTCTTAAAAAAGAAATCAAAATCAATATGTGGGCAAAGAGCACTTGAATGGACATTGATCATGTCATTTGTTATACGAAATGCAAGTCATGAGGTGAAATTACCAAATGATGAAATGACTGAATATTTATTTTTAATCAATGAGACGATTCTAAACAAAATGATGCTGGTGAATGATTATGAAGAGATTTCTTTAAGACAGGGGTCGGCATGGTGGGCAGAGATGTTGCCACTACAGAAATCAGTAAGAGAACCTTCAGTGATCATCACAGAAATGAACTTTTCATTGCATTTCATATCATATTTCATTTTGATAATTTTCTCCGCTTTTAGTATATTTTTTGTTAAATATATTTAGGCAGCTAAAAACTGTTGGCTACCAAAGTTATATACATATCATAACTTTTTATCTGTATGACATTCCTTTCACCCATCACATATTCCACATACACGTTTACTTAATTTCTTATCTGATCCAATCGAACGTACATAGCAACCAATCTTCTAAGAAATTTTTTTATTAGCAATTTCCATTTGATAACCGCAACTAACTTTGCAATCTCTCTTTTCCTTCTTTCTTTTTTTTCAGGTAAGTTCACCAAAGAGACCAACAGCTTCATAAATCCTCGATGAATGGGGGGTGGTGGGAGGTCAAGCGTAAGTTGTTGCTGAAGCTGGCTAAAGCCATTAGCCAAAATGGCAAATTTATCTAGGCAACTACTTAAATTTTTTTTGTTGTTTTCCAACTTTTAAGAAGGAGAAAGACTGCACTTGCAACGCTGTCTTTTCCATTCTCAAAACGTTCGCACTGGCGCAAAAGATCAAAGGCGAACCAGGCGGCCAGTGGATAGTATCGCAGTGTTGGCTTCCAAGATTTTTTAATGATGATTTGCTATTTTCTGCTGTTGTTGTTTGTGCACGCCCGCGGCTTTGACTCTGGACTCCGCCATAAGCCAAGGATCCCAGCAAAAACAGCAACGAAGCTTATGTTTTTCTCTCTGAATTCTTCTTTTGTGTGCAAACAATCACAGCGGATTAGTTTGTTAATCATTTTATTATGTGTGGCAGGAGGAATTGATTGAGAAATCGAATTAAGATATGAAAATGTGATAGGATGGGCGTCAACTTTATTTCGAACCGAAAATGTGCAGAAAATAACCAAATATTCGATTTAAAAAGAGAACCAAAAAATTTTAAGGACTTTGCAGCAATTCTTTGAAAAATAATTGTTTGATCCTAATCAAAGTAAAATCAAAAGTAATCCTACACTCATAGAAAGGAGAAAGGCAAAACTAACTTCATCTGTGCCGAAGTTCTGATACACTTGAAATATCTTGTGACAACGGTTAGCGACTTCGACCAAACTTCGCAGATCAGCTTAAAAACATTCAATATTACCCATGACCGTGTTTGAGAGCTGAAATATTGAACACAAAACTGTTTTTCTCACTGTTTTCCAAACGAACATTTATATGGCAGCTACAAGAAGTAGTTATCCGATCCGGTCGGTTCCGACATATTAGCAGCGTGCAGTAAAAAGAAGACTCTGTGCAAAGTTTCAGCTCGATAGCTTCAAAACTGAGGGACTAGTTCGCGTAGAAACAGACAGACAGACGGACGGACAAAGCTTAATCGACTCAGCTCGTCATGCTGATCAAGAATATATATACTTTATGTGGTAGGAGATGATTCCTTCTATGCGTTGCAAACTTCTGGGCAAAATTTTAATACACTTTTCAAGTGTATAAAAAGGATCAAATTCGGCCTGAAAATTAGAAATTCGCCTATGAAATCCGTCCGAAGGCGAGTCGGTTTTTATTTGTCGACTTGAATCCCAAACTGACCTGCAATGCCGGAGTTTCGACTTTGTTAAACGAACACAAACCACAGACTAGTCAAACCAAAGACATTAGAATATGAAGATGAATAACGCCATACGATTTTTTTGCACACGATTTTTTGCCCCTGGCTTTTCATCTGGCTTTTCGCTCTCTTGAAATTTTGTCCAGAAGCCAGAGAGAGAGAGAGCGCTCTGGAGCCAGCCGCGTTTTTGAACACATACAGCGACAGCCGACGACTGTAAGTGTGCACATGTATTCTCAAGCATTACTCACACACGCAAGTGCATTCTATTTTTAGATTTTTACGCTCTCAACTTTGTATGAGCGGAGAGAGCGCGATTTTCGGCGCCACCAAAAAAAAAACAGCTGCATATTGCAAAACCATTGTATGGGCGTTCGGCATCTTAGAGATTATATTGGTCTTTGGTCAAACCATAGTTGAGAAAATTGCTGCATCTGAACCTGTTCCGACCCAATTCTTCTGTTCGGTTTAACCAAATTAAACAACTTTGTTCATATCTGTTCAAAATGGTGCTACAAAGAATCGTAATCGCCTCGAAAGTATAATAGAACTGTATTATAAATTCTACATATAATGAAAATGCTCCCCATAATTAGCTTTGGTTTTTAGATTCTTGATCCACGGCTAAGCTAAGCCAAAAGCTCTCGATCTCAACGATTTTAACTCTTACCAAAGGTAAAGTTTTGAAAAAAAACTTTTCTTACCTACGACCAATCGTTGGTCGATTTAACATTGAAAACAAAAAAGTTCTTCCCACTAAGACCCGCTTTCCGACCAACGCTTCCCATGGCTGCTATAAGATATAGTCATCCGACTCGGTCAGTTCCGATGTATTAATATAAATCTTAGTTCAATAGCTTCAAAACTGATAAAGAAAGTCCGCCAATCGATTCAGTTAACAATTCAGACAAATCTTTTATTGGCACGTGTGTGCTTTTTAAGACGAAAAATTAAAGAGAGGTTAACAACATGTCATCGGGGTTATCGTTGTTCCGATCACATATCGATGACTCGCTATATTCCCTTAACACTAAAACACCCGGGGACACGTTTCAGAGCTGGGCGCAGCTTCGTTACAATAGTTTATGGGGTGGGAAATGAATACTTCTACACAGAAAAAAATGTTGTCGGTAAACTTAACCAATTCTGTGATTTGAATGCTCCAACCCATAATAGTGGGTTGCACTTAACTTCAGGTACAGCAAAAGCTATGTATCACATAACGTAAAGATTACGGTAGCACCTAAGATTTCAACCCGAAATAAAGGTTGAAAATGCTCCAACCAATAAAAATAGATTATTTTACCACAGTAAACTCATATGTGTAACACAGCACCAGGCTGTCCCGCGCGCACATTACAATGCGTCTAAAATATTCCTTGTATTGAATCTGCCTAAAACCATAGACCAATATACTTTTGCACATCTCTTAAATAAGAGCACTTATAATTCTTAATTTAGAATTCCCTTATAATTAATATAAATACAACAACTAAAGTTTGCGCAGCAATTAAACTATATTAATGGAAACTTTTACTGATAACCCATTAATCCAAAAACCAACAAAAAACACATACACAGAAATTACACCAGAATTATTGTTTGAATGTGCAAGCAAAGCAAGAACAAAATACATGTAACAATATTTCGTTTCGCAGTAAAATGGAGAGACGCAACCAATGATAACTGTTTCTGCGTATTTTTTGCAAGCTTCTGGGCAAAATAATAATGCACTTAGAAAAATTAAATTAAAATTAATTAAGCCTTGGTCCCAAATATTGTTGTCTACCTTTATTTTAAGTAAAGCCACAGTCGATTGTCTTATCCCTTATAAAACAGACACTTTTAAGAATTTCGAGCAGCAATATAGATATAATTTCGCGTATCTCCATGCTCAGCGAATTCGACACGAAAGTGCCGCAAGACGTTCCAGTAGACCACAAAATAGCAGCTACCCAACCCAACCGACAGAAAAACCCAAAGAAATAATCATAAATTAAAATAGTGGTTTTAACAGTATTTTTGGCTGAAAGAGAAACTTTCATTATGGTCCAAAGTTTTAACAGAACATTTTTAATACAAAAATGACTTTAAAATTGGACCTTAAATTTTACATTTGGGTTTAAAAAATAGGTTCATTAAATTATCTTTAGATAGGATAGAATAAATTCATATTATAAGTTGGCTTCTATAAATAGTTTTTCATTTCAAGCTATCTTATCTTTTAGTTAACGAGGCTTTCATTTTGCGCTTATAAATAAATTTATCTTTAGTTTAAGAAGTTTGTTTTAAAACAACAACAACAACTTTAATTGACAGCAAAATATCTATCCTACATAAAAGGAAAACGAAAAGTCAAACAGCATTAAAAATAAATGCCAACAAAATTGCAACATTTGTTCCTCCAATCTCCCACAGCAACATCTGAGACTGGCACCCTCTTCCCCTCCAACAACGCATTCATTAAGTTTGCTAAAGTTAAAGACCGCTCCTCAAACTGCAAAAGTGTGACCAGACCAGGCTGCTGGTGTTGCTGTTGCTGCCGTTGCATATAGATGTTGCTGTTGTAGTTGCACTTCATTTGCACACAGCAGAAAGGCAACGAAGCATGAAGCGGTTATGCCTCAGCTGGTAAGGCAAAGAGAGGAGAACACCAACACCAAAAACGAAAAAGTGTAAAAACCAAGCAAGAGCCTTATGCTAAATGGCAACTTTAATTTGACTGTCAATGTTGCTGGCGGGGAAGAGAAATTGCTACTGCTGCTGGCATACAATTCAAGTTCAATGGCAATTTTCTTTATAATTTTGCTGGTTTAAATATGTATGACCAGACAACTAGTACCGTAACAGGTTGCTGATAGTAGTTAGTTGACTATCTAAAAACTGATAAGGCTCAACTGTTGATAAGATGTGGGGAAAAAGACCTTCGATTAGCTCCAATTTAAGTAGGTCGTCAGTGTCCAGAGCTGAGTTAGTTTTTTGTATAAACAATAAGCATTTGGGTTGCTCATGTTGCTGCCGTGCATAAATCATGTTGCAACCAACCACTTGACAATTGGGTGCAGACATCAGGCTAACATGTGTTAGGCGTGTGCACTCTGACCTTTTGAAATGATTTATGCCCCCCCGCCAACAACTGTAACAGCAGTAGCAACAGCAACAGTGGCAACAGCTGCAGCATCACCACTGCAATACTTGACATTTTCTACAAGAACAATTGTCGCCTGTTTGCCTGATTTATAATGCAAGTTCTCCACCTCCTGTTTCTGTGCGAATTTGCATTGAAAAATATTTGATGGATGACCTTGCCAAGGGAAAGTTTCCCTGCCCAGGCAGTGGCGAGTGGGTGGTTACCACAGTCATGACTAATTGATGAAGGCTGCTGAAGGTCAACGAAGCCAAAAATGTGCATAGGTCTCTGATGACTTTGGCCTTGAGAGTTGGCAGAAGTTGATTGATTCGTTGTTGTTGCTGATGCAGAGAGAGAAAATTAATGAAGATGTGATAAGGAAAATCATTTGGTGACCCCATCGACAGATATCAATTGCTGTGAAGAATCAAGATTTACGAAAAGGCGCACATACACAGACTTGGGTACATAGGCTGAGGATACACGGGCCGAAATTATGGCCAAAAGTCCCATTTTTATACCCTGGACCCATGGAAAAAGGGGATCATGAAGCTTATGTAAGAAACATGGCCGATCCTTTCTGTACTTATAAATCTGTAGGCCCGTCCGACTGACAGACTGAAAAATTATCAACCCACAGCCAATACTTCTTATGCTACAGATCTTCGTTTAGATATGCAGGCGCGCACTAAGAAAGAAAATTTGGAAAATTTCACCGCGAAATTGATAAAAACGCAAAAGAAAGATTGTATGGAACACCTAATGGCTGTAGCGCTCAGAAAATGGTGTGGACAAGCTGTTTTTTTGCTAAGAGCGCGAAAGAGTGAGTGAGAGAGCGAACGACTCACACAAATTAGTTATGTGCTGTGTGCGTGTATGTGTGTTTGTTTTTATAAAAAATAAATACAAACAGGGAATACCCTCATCCAATTAAATTAAATATTATGGCACATACTAAACACATCCATAGCTTTAAAAATTTTGACCGTATTACAAAAAAAAAAGAATAGGAATTTTACAAAGCTAGCAGTCAAAAAATGTACACACATAGCTGTGGCGCTCAGATAATAAATTTGACTAAGCTGTTTTGCTAAGAGCGCGAGAGAGAATAAGCATGAGAGGGATCACACTTACACAAATTAGGTAAGGCTCTCTGAGACAGATGACAGCTGCTACATGTGTTAGGTTTTGTGTGTAGAGCGGTGGAAGATGGAAAGAAGGGTGGGGAAAGAGTGGTGAGCGGGTGGGGAAAAACGGGATAGACAATTTGAATTTAATTATAATTGGAGAGTGCTGATGCTTCTCTAAAATGCAGATAATATTGCTAGACCCGAAATTCACTATGTGGTCGTGCGGCAGAGGTATGTATTCAGCATCCACTTGACTGGCAGGGACTAACATTTAATTTCGCAATTTTCGAGCGCCTTGAAAATTTCGTTGGGTCTTTTAGAACGGGATATAAAGGAAAATATAAAGAAGTTTCCATTGGTAAGCTCTTACATAAAAAATGGAAAAAATCTAAAATCTTGTGGGTTGTTTTACATTTGCCAACTTGGCGCTAAGAGCGCCCAGAAGTACCTCTCTTAATTTTCTTGCATTGTTTTTGATATTTTTTTCTTTAAATAATTTACTTTAGGTGGATGTATGCGCTTTTGCGCGGCTTTGCTTTGAATTTTCATAAAAAAGCTTTTAAAAGTATTGTTTTCCACAATTTATCCTCCAAGAAAACGGTCACACTGAAGCGAAAGCAAAGCGAGGTTGATTGCGTAAAAGCAATCAGTATGACATTACTTTCCTTACATTTTCTGGCCACACTGCTCATTTTGTATGGAGCAGCTGTGAAGAGCTGTTTTGCGAAATCAAATCGAAAGCAAATCACTTTAAAAAATTTTAAAAAATTGGATTTTTAGTAATTAAATTTTTATTTTCATTTTGTTGTTTTAAGTATTGATTCCAAAAAGCTGGTGAGATAGATGAAAAAATCGGTGAGGGTAGTCAGATTGACTAACATTCACTTTTCGAGAATGATGTTAAATGTTTGCCAGTGGAACGATGGTATTACTCACTTCTATTCTCCTCTGATTAGCAACATTCTCCTTTAGATTTTATCTAAGATCTCTGGAGTTTCATTCCCGAATTAAGAAAGCCAATTCTTAAACATTTAAATTAATTATCCAAAGTTTCAGAGGGCTTTCTTGGTTTCTCTGTTATCTTATTTTAGTCCAAATGGTTTCGCCTCCCTTGAATGGGTGTCTGTTAACAGGTTACAGAGCAGTGCTGCACCACTTAAAGCCACTAACTGACAAAAAGTTTATAAAAAATTCGCTCTTTCATTATTATCAAATTAGGCAACATGCCAGGAATTTTAACTACTTGTGCCAGACTAATTAAATTATAAATTTGCATACGTGCTGCCAACACAAGTGCTTTTCCACACATTTGAAATTAAAAAACCACGTAGCTAACATCCCGTACAATCCTTTTCTCAAACTTTTCTCATATCACCTCCACATCATTTGACAGGCATCTCACGTAAGCAGCCGAGTGGTGGGGAGGGGGTCCCACACATAAAAATTGATTACGGGTGCGTATTACTTATGAGCGTGACATAAAATCATCGCCCTCCCCCTCCTTGAGCACCGCACCACGTTCAGCAATTAAATGGAATTATCTAGTTATTTTTTTAATGGTCAGAATGAGAAACTTGAAAATTGCGAAGCCCACAAAACGCCAAACAGCTTTTTGTGGAGCACAGCTCTCTGGCTGACCTTGAACTTTGCTTTTGAGCGAATGACTGTTAGTAACTGATTTTCTTTGAATAAGCCTGGTTTTTTGTAGTTGTTGTTGTTGCTGTTGTTGTCACGGCTAAATTTGCATAAATGGCACGCAGATTAAATTGTGAAACGTGTTAGATGTTTATCAATAAATAGGCACGTCGGAAGCCAGTTGCAGTTAATTGTGCCACAGCATCGCCTTATTTGTTTATAGATTCATGCAAATAATAACAATCGAGGGGCGTGTACATACATTAGCGGTAGTTAATAATTCTAGCTGACGTCAACCGTATTAACCGCATGCCAATGTTAATATTTGGTTATTATTAACTTTACAATGGTTCTTAACGCTGGATAATTAAATGCAAAATTGTTTTACAAAGAACTGAGAAAACATTTTTTAAGTAAATTAGCGGGGAAACTTAAAAATTGTATTGCAGGGAAGAGGTTTGTTAACTAATTCTTGGTATGTTTTGAACGCTGGGGAAACAAAAACAGGAAATTCTTAATGCGGTGAGTATTTTGGCGATTTCAACTTGAAAAACTTGATTTTCAAATAAGTTGATTAGTAATAATTAAGTCTTTAAAATCAGTATGCAGCAAAATCAAACGAGCGACTTGTCCCCACAGTCGAAAAATTGTGACAGAAATTGTCCCTTAAAATTGAAAGTGTGCAGCCTTATCAGGGCAGACCTTTGAAATTCTGGAGAGGTTAAGACCGGGAGTTCGAACCCTTTGGAAAGTATAAAGTTCGGTTCTCGAACCGATTTCCTTACGTATCGAACCTAAGCCCCCCGCGGAGCTGAGCAGAGCTACCTGAAAAGCGGGCCCTAGCGTTGTGCATGGGTTCTAAGATCGTTCATACACTGAGAAAAAAATTTAATCTAAAATCAAGCTGATCGCCGCCTTTAATTGTTGCCACCCTGTTTAAATCCAGAGAAGCAACCAACTTAACGTTGCTTTGGTGCTGCCACATCTGCCAAAAAGGAGGTCATTTTGTGAATTTACAAAAGCTGTATAAACAGAAACCATGATATAATTTTGCAAATGTGGGATTGAAACCCATGACCTTGGCGTTCTAAGACAACGTCGAGCATTTCAACGTCGAGATTTCTGTCGCTTGAAATCTTACTCTGCGACTGGTGGCGCCTAAAAACTGACGGCAGATGGCGCAGCGAGTTAAGAGGTTGTGATCAGATCCAGTTCATCTAACTAGTTCACACATTACTAACAACTATCTATGTTCGATACTCCCGTCTTCTTATGTGTCATACATATCTAACTCACACACACACACTCAACTCTCCGCCATTCTGTGACAGTCATTCTTACCGGCAACACGCCGTCTAGAATAAACCGAACTTTAGCCTAATCTGTGTTTTAAACTAAATAGTTAACGTGGCGTTAAAAAAATCTCAGCGGACCCCAAAAACGCAACACCTAAAATACGCTAACCTGAAAATAAAATAATGAAAAAACCTAACCTAACCCAATTAGTTTTTTCTTCTTTTTAACATTGGAAAGTAAGATGGTTTCATCTAAAACTCGAGTTTAACGAACAATTTTTTCTTGGATTTATATTTTTTAATTGAGAATTTAATCTTGGGTTGACTATCTCGTCTCTGTAAACTTATAAAATCTAATTCTAAGTTTCGAGACTATAATCTTGATTTTAGATTGATTTTTTTCTCAGTTTTGTTGATAAAGAAGCGTATAACGATTTGTTTGCCATTTAACAAACTTGACTTATGCTTTATTTCCTTCTTGACGTCGTAATATGCCGATTTTTAATATGATTTTGAAATGACAATGCTCCGATGCGATGTTCAGATAGTTTTATAAATTTTATAAAGCTTTCCAAATTAACATTCGATCTGGCTTAGGTCACCAAATATGAAGCCTTTAGGAATTCTTTTTAATACTATTTTAACATTAATAGAGCTAATTAAAATTGACTCACAGTGGCATTATTCGCTCACTCACTTTCAACTCAAGAGTTCTTCTCTATTATAGCGTTCCCCTCCAATTGAAGTAACTTCAAGGCTTCCGCTTAGAACGCTTTCAATCTTTATGTCTGACCACAAGAAACTGCAATTACAACTTCCGGGCTGAGTCACTGGTTCAACTGCTCCCCCTTAGCTCTCTCCCTCTCTCCCACTCTAATGATGCTCATTAGCTTGATGTAGTTAGTGGCATCTTTTCTTTGCTTTGACTATTTAGTTAAGGCAGTAGCCGCCGGTCACGTTGCAACATAAAACATAATTCCAGAAGTGAACAAAGGCTTAAGGTTCCCTAATGCTTGTTTATAGAACAGGTGAAGCTCTGTCCATGACTCAGAGGACAACAAACTGCATTGAGCTGCATACTAAACAGCTAGCGAGAGGTACTTGAAATGCTATACACGCCACCGGCACACAGTGGTGCGAAGTGCGGAATAATGTTTGTAAGAGTGATTCTTAATATAAATAAAATTGACAAAACGAAGATGCAACTACACAGTTGCAATTGGAACGAACCGTAGTACTCCAACACTTCTTTCACAAATTTAAAATACAAGTTCGTAAAACTGAATTGAATCAGCACCCAATTCACTTTTCAGCGACGAAATTAGCTTTAAAGAATGTTTTTCTAAAAAGGTATAAGGTGTTTGTTAGCCGGCTCAAGGTCATTATAATTCAGTAAGACTGCGCAACACTAAATAGTTGACACTGAAGTTGACGACGAGAGCTAAAATTTCTGCAGGGGTATGATGGTGGTATAAAAACCTTGGCTAGGCTTGAACTGGTAACTGCCGGCTAATTTTTGTTGCATATTAAAGTTTTCAACTTCTGATTAAAATTTGCAGCTCCAAATCTCAATAACTATTAGGAATTTCGCTTTTGCTCTTGTTTTGTCTTACAAATCATTTCTAAGTAACAAGTGAAATATATCCCATCTTTATAATCAAAACTACAAAAATATTGTAAAATCGTTGTTTTCTCCTTGTTTTTTACCTTTTGTTTTCAACTTGCTCTACTTTATTCGATTCAATGGGGCTTAATGGTTAAGGGCCTTTAAGCATGAAATTTTTGAATTTTCACCGAAACTCGAATATGTCGAATATGTGAAATATTTCAACTTTTTTATATTAAATCAATAAAATAGTACGAAAATAATCATAAATAAGGAAATTTAATTTTTTCCGGGTTTTTTGAGTTTTTGTGCCAGTCTCAATGCTTTTTTGATATTTAAATAAAATTGGTTCATTCCAACGGTTGTTTGTTTTGGTCTAAGCTACAACTTTTGACTATATGAATTGTCCAAATCTGTGACAGGTTTCAAGATGAAGTTGAAAAACTGTAAAAAAAAAAATTATCATTATATCATTTTTAGAAGAATTCTGAAACTATTTTATGTCACATTAACTGAAAAATATCGTTTTCAATCAGAAAGATATTATTTTCTTGCCAAATGAAATGAATAATTGATTTTTTTTAAGTTTATTTTAATCAGAGCTGCAAACCAGTTCGTAGGTGAACCGCTCCGGAGTCGAAGACTCCGGGATTTCCGGGAAGTCCGAACCGGACCGGAGCAAACAAATTTTTTCCGCTCGAACCTAAAACTGAGAAAAGTTTTCCAGAACTTCGAAAAATATGATATAAAAAGGTTTAAGAAAAAACTTTTCTAAAAATAAGAATATGAAAGATTTGTCCGAAAACACAGTATTACAAAAATAGGCAAACTTTTGCAACAGGAAATATACAGGGGTGCCACAGAATTCACTTTCGCTCTAAATTCGCTCGAATTTGATTTCGCCCTGCCACAGAGCATGTTTTCGAGTGATTTGCAAATCGCGCACTCTTGAGTCGGCGATTTGCTTAAAAAAGACCATAAAATGCATTTTAATAAAAATAAGGCTTATTGAGTCTTCAAGGGTGTTCAATTTGTAAAAATATACATCAAAAAATTAAATATTTAACATGTTAAGTTTATTAAATAAGCATTTTACTAAATCGCTAGTCAATTCGCTAGTGAAATTGGTCATTCACTGCAACTCACCAAATCGCTAGAATTACAGTGTTGCCACCTTTTAACATTTGAATTTCGAAATTAATCGAACTCGTTTTAAAGTTAATACAATATCGATTTTTGTGTTAAAACAAAGATAAAAAATTAGATTAACTATAATAATTTTTCCGTTGATCTTTTGCTTAATTATTGTGCAATTTGTAAGTCGATTGCTGTCAATCTAAGTTGAATATAGTGGCAACGCCGGCGCCAAAGTAATGACGAGAAGCCGCTCAAATGTTGGCTTTTATTATTCTTCCGAAATGGTTATAAAATTATTTATAAAGGGAAAAGCATCGAACAGATGTCCATGTATGAAGTATGAAGGAGCTTAAAGACTTGGCCCCCAATGTCACAATGGGCGACATGGAAGTTGCGGCTGCAGCCTGGAAAGAGCTGACTTTAAGTCTGACCAACCTTTCCTCCGATTGCTTGAATTGAATAATGCGTGTGCGGCCCAATGTTATTTTCGAGCACAGCATCACTACTCTTATGATTTTGCCTACGTATATCGTCTGACTTAGAAAGACGGTCCGATGCGGATCAAAGACGGGTGCACTCCTAGCCTCTTCTGGCGGATTTGCATCTTCCCTTAATCGTCGATTGCCATCTGTCGTGCGAGAGGCATTTATTTAATTAAAGCAAAACTCTTGGCTTCATATACGTTTGTCGTTCTCTCGTATCCGTACAGCAGCTAGAGATGCAAGGTATCAATTTAATTTTGGCGGGCGGAAAATTTGAATTTTTTGTGTGCGAATAACAAATATTTAACTCAGTTAAAGAAAATTAAGTTTGTTTTGTTAAAAAAAAGGATACACCAAATAGCTTACATTTCAAAATATTAATAAAAAACCGCATTTAAAGTCTTAAACTAATTTGCACTACCCCATGCAGTCAAGTTCGAAAGGGTTTGTGAACTAGCTTAAAAAATGAAATCGCTC
Organism: Lordiphosa stackelbergi; assembly: GCA_018904235.1. NCBI lineage: Eukaryota > Metazoa > Arthropoda > Insecta > Diptera > Drosophilidae > Lordiphosa > Lordiphosa stackelbergi. Next base: position 121,583 of record JAEIFU010000089.1, on the reverse strand, counting down.
GAAGTTCTGTGGCATGGGCGAAAATATTTCAGCGATTTGGCAAATCGCTAGTGAATTCTGTGGCACCCCTGATAACAAACTTTTCATAATTATTTTTGGTCGCTGAATTCAAATCAACTGTCCGTTTTCACCCGGTATGTCAGGTTATGATATATTTTCATAAACGTATGTTGAGCGAGGTTTGTTTACAATTGTGGATCCTGTGACCACATTAAGTAACCTTTTCTAACGAAATTTGTTTTCATGTTAGCTCCCAATTTTTGGGAAGTTTGCAACTCTGATTTTAATCAAGTGAATATCAATGTAAATTTGATCTTTTTTTCTTTGTGAACGCTTGTTCGGTACACGGATTGTAAGCCCCAATTTCTTATTCCGCGGACAGTTGCAATAAAGAAACTTGTTGAAGTGTGACGGCAAAAAAGTCTGCGGATGAGTTGACCGAAAAGAAGGCCCTTGAAACAGTACTGTACAGAAAAACCATTGCATCCAAAAGGTTATAAGAGTCTTTGTTGATTTGAGTTGATTATTGCACTTTAGTTCATTTCAAATTCAGCGACAGTTTCCACAATCTTTAAAATTTTGTAAATATTTAGAAACATTAAAAAAACTTGACAAATCGTCGTCCATTATTTTTTTTTTTCGATCTAATGAAAAGCAATGTAGATCTGAGGTGGCGAGTTTGTTTTTAGTCATTTTCATACCAATTTATTTGACCAGCTTATTCGACATTCCGACCACTGTGCAGCGCTATCCATTTGTAATAATAAATTATCTCTATCTTTCTTTCTTTTGCAGGCCCACGTGGTGACGGCTTTTGAGCAATCGCTAACCAACATGACCAATCGCCTGCAGCAGTTGACAGCGACGGCAGAGCGCAAGGATGGTGAACTCACGGATATGCGACAAACCATCGAGTTGCTTCGTAAACAATCCATACAGGCGGGTCTAACCACAGCGCATATGCAGAGCATGGGCGTGCAGACCCAGGGTCAGAATCAGCAGCTAAATCCCAATGATCAGAAACCACCCCAGGGTCCGGTGCGCTCGACCAATGGTAATCCCAATGGCAGCACCGGAATGCTGGGTATGCAGCGTCAGCATAGTACCGACTCCATGTGCTCCTTGAACTCCATTAGCTCGGGTTGCTCAGCGGCGCAGGATAAGAACAAGGCCAACAAGAAGAAGGGTTGGCTGAGGAGCAGCTTCACCAAAGCCTTTAGCCGCAATGCCAAAATCTCCAAGACTAGCCGACATGTGGGTCAGCATCATCAGGAGCATAAGACTAACGCCTTAATCAATGGCCAGCATGGTGAGCCTCTGGGGCTGGCTGCCTTGGCCACACAACCGGCTCCGCCGTTGCCAAACAACTCCAGTAAACAGAGCAGCCCGGCCAAAACGTTGACCTTGATAGACAATGCCAAGCCCATAGATGCCATTGATCAGGAGGATCATCTGGCAGTCGAGGATCTCAAGAAGCAGTTGCGTGAAAAGGATTTAGTTCTGACTGATATACGTCTGGAGGCCTTGAGTTCGGCCTCCCAGCTGGAGAGTCTGAAGGAAATGATGAATAAAATGAGAGCCGAGATGATGTCCCTGAAGCAGAATAACGAGCGTCTGCAGAAGTTGGTAACCACTCGATCTTTGGCCGGCTCGGAAGCTAGCCTGGGGCAGGCCATAAGTCCCAATGGATCGATGACTGGAGGTTCGGAAGTCTCACGACGCTATTCCCTGGCCGATGGCAACTCTCGGCCACCCATGGACTTGCCTCCCCGTCTGACGGAGGAACTGGAAGAGGAATGCATGCCTCCTGCTCCGGCACCAGAGCCACCACCACCAGCTCCCTTGGTGGCTCCTTTAAGCCCCAGCACTCATATAGATCTAACACCGCCACCCCCTGCCCTGGAAACAGCTCCTGCTCTGGGCAGTCCCGTGCACATACCCAGCGCTGTGGAGGATCTACCCGATATAAGTGATGGCAAGAAGATAGCCATTGCCTGTTATCTGGGACAACCCGAATCTTTTGCCAAATACTGTGAGGAGCTGCTCGAACTGGATGGCTTCTACGCCAATGGCTCCATCATAGCCAGCCACGAGGCGGACACTCAATCGCAGAATGAACGCAAGATCAACTTTATCGCCGCCAGTTCCAATGAGTTTGTCATCGCCTGCACTTATATATCGGGCAAAACGACCTGGCAGAATCTGGACTACATAGTGCGCAAGACTTTTAAGGATTATTTGGCTAGAATAGATCCTGGGACCAATTTGGGTCTTAATACCGATTCCATTACATCGTACCATCTGGGTGAGGCCAAACGCGGACCGGAAATGGGTTTCCCCGAACTGCTACCCTGTGGCTACATAGTGGGCAGCGTGCGCACCCTGTACATCTGCCTGCAAGGTGTGGGCAGTCTGGCCTTTGATAGCCTCATACCAAGGAGCATAGTGCATCGCTATATAAGTCTACTGACGGAGCACAGGCGTCTAATACTGTGCGGACCCTCGGGCACGGGCAAAAGCTATTTGGCGAGACGTTTGGCTGAATTTCTGGTGGCACGCGCTGCTCGCGGCAATCCCTCGGAGGCCATCGCCACGTTCAAGTAAGAAAAAGAATTTAATTAGATAAAAGAAAGGGGTCCAAAATCGAAATTATTTGTAAATTTCTCGAACAATCGAATTCTGTGTAAAAACGATGCTTAAGGAATATTTACTTTGCTCTAAGTAGGAACGAAACACAAGGTCATACTGAATTAATCGTAGAGCGTTCCAACTAGAAATACGGGCTAGAAGGAATGCTAAGAGATGGCCTTAAGCCCAGACGACTAACGGTTAATGGATTTTATTTTAACATTCCGTTTTAAAATAAGGTTTATTTTAGATAAAAGAAAATGCATACTTAAAATAAGTACAACAAAATTCTACGAAATTCAAAAGACCACCCCAATAAATTCTTTACATCAAAAAGGTACGGCACGTTCCTATCTTCTCTGTCGACACCACCATTCTGCGGCAGCTACGTTGACACACCGACAGTATACGGTATTATTCTTCTCTCTTTTACAACAACAAAGAAGTGCTAAATGAGCGCACTTTCTCGTGGGTAAATACACACACGCAACGCCAAAATAAGCATGTGTGTTTTACCGGCCCCTGCTATAAAACTCTATTCCTTTCTTTCTGAGTGTAGTACGCTTTCCTTCTAAAATTTGATCGACTTTGAAAAAAAAATATGTTATATGACAGCTCTGCGATATATACATCCGATTTGGATCAAACTCTCAAAAATTGTGTAGTAACAGATAATAATCATAACTGGAAAGTAAAGAGTCGCTACCATTGAAAACAAAAAAGTTTTTGACACTAGAACTAGTTTTTTGACCGATCGTTCCGTTGGCAGCTATATGCTATAGCCATCCGATTTGGTTCAAACTTGGCAGAATTGTGTGGTAGCAAAAAAAATTGATCAGTAACAAGTTTGAAAGCGATAGCATTGAAAACAAAAAAGTTTTTCTTATTAAGACTTTTTTCTATCTTTCGTATGGCAGCTATACTATATAGTTGCCCGATTTTCATAAAACTTAATGGAATTGGGTAAAATCATAGAAAACTAATAGGTACGATGTTTGAAAAAGTTTGAGTGAAAGACAAAAAAGTTTTTCTCACTAAAACTGGTTTTTAAACCGATCATTCCTATGGCAACTATACGCTTTAGTCATCCGTAGGTGCGGTTCATTTTAGACATGTAGCTACAGAAGTGTGCGATGATGCAGAGCATCTTAAGTCCAGTGTTTTCGGTTCTTTCCTTTGTAGAATAAAGCTAAAAAATCCCATGGCAGAATAGATGGAAAAAAAGATGGATGTTCCCTTTGAGAAATGTTCCAACAATGCAGCAAAAATTTCCCGCCTAATTAATGAAATGAGCCCAAAAATGTCCCACGAATCAATCACAAATCAAAATCAAAACCAAACTTATAAAAAATTTCCTCTTCTCCTGCAGCGTGGACCACAAATCCTCCAAGGATCTGCGCCAATATCTGGGCCATATAGCCGAACAGGCGGCCGTTGCCAATGGCGCCTCTGAGTTGCCTTCTGTGATCATTTTGGATAATTTACATCATGCATCGGCCTTGGGTGATGTCTTCTCCTGTCTGCTAAGTGCTGGGCCAGCCAACAAATTGCCCTGCATCATTGGAACCATGTCGCAGGCCACCTGCAACACCACCAATCTGCAGTTGCATCACAACTTCCGTTGGGTAAGTCAGAGAACAATTAAAATTTCATCTAGAGCAGCCAAGCTAAGTTGTTTCATTTTCAGGTCCTGACAGCTAATCATATGGAACCAGTCAAGGGTTTCCTGGGACGTTTCCTGCGACGTCGTCTCTTCCAGTTGGAACTGCAGACTCAACATCCTCAGCCCGAACTGTCGGCTGTCTTGGCCTGGTTACCCACGGTGTGGCAGCACATTAACCGCTTCCTGGAGGTACACAGTTCCAGTGATGTGACCATAGGACCACGTCTATTCCTTTCATGTCCCTTGGATTTGAAAGATTCGCAGGTGTGGTTCACCGACATATGGAACTATCATTTGTCACCCTACTTGGTGGAGGCGGTTCGAGAGGGTGTACAGCTGTATGGTCGACGAGGAGGTGCTTGGAATGATCCATCTGCTTTCATACGGAACTCCTATCCCTGGCCCTATGGACCCGATTCGGTGCCTCCGCTGAGACAAATCAATGCAGAAGATGTGGGTCTAGAGGGTGTGGCTTTGAGTAATGGCGAACAGCAGGATCCCCTGGTAGGTGCACTGTACCCAAACATGTAGCTGTTCTTAATCCTGTTTCCTTTAGCTCAACATGCTGATGCGCCTACAGGAAGCGGCCAACTACTCGGAAACTCAAGATCAGGAATCAGACTGCGCCAGTCTGGACTCCAATATCACTCCGGATAGCTCGGCGGGTGCTGAATAAACTACACAACTCCATCTAACTTCGTACATGCCAAATTTACATGGGGCACTGCCAGTTTGCCAATCCCTGACCCAATCCCACCCCCACACACACAAATGAAATTTCTTGCACTACTTTCTTGAAACTCAATAAAAAGCAGTTTTAAGGAATTTCCATTTTCCCCCACTTGGAAATCATATGGCACTTTTTAGCGGCACTTGTTAAGAATGCATATTTGTCCACCCAACCATCCACCCACCTCCCTATCCACCCCTCAGCACTTTGGCTGCCCCAAAGAGAAAACAAAATATGAGAATTAACATCAAATGTTAAGGAACCTTTTGTATATAGCAAATTTCAATGTAAAACCAAAATCCCTTCTAGAGTTTTAAGTAATAACAAACACTCGGACTTTTTTATACCCTTAGGCCCAGTTAAGGGATGATGCATAACTAACACCTAATTAAAATCCACTGTAAATGTAGCTCTAAGAATTTTGCTACTACCAATTTACAAGATGTACATTTTTCAAGGAAAAAGCTTTCACTTTAGTTTAATTATTTGCATAAATTATTTTAAATCATTATTGAATATTGTTACAAACATATTGCATAATTACTATTTAAAAACAATTTATTATGCCATACAGCGCTTGAAACATACGTAAACAAAACACCCCACAAATAAATAGCTAAATTCACCCGGGCCACAGCCAGTCCTTATCCATTACAACAGCAAACAGAAGAAGCCAAGCAGCAATACAAATACTAACCACAAAACTATTATACAAATACAAATTACCATACAATAAATTATGTGTCTCGTGTCTAATTTAAATGTGTACATTTACCTATGAGATAACGTTTGGAAATCAAATCAAAATAAATTATGAACATGCAAAAATAAATTGGAAAATACTGAAGTTTTTTAATTCTAAAATGAAGAATTGCGGGGTTTCTGCTTCCTGCTGTCCTCTATTACGTCGATTGTCTGGATTAGAGGCGCCCACAGACTAAGCCCTAACTAGATCGGTCCATTGATTCGTGAAGAAAATGCGTTTGAATACGCCTTTTTTTTTGACTAACTTTACTGGAACTTGAACCTCGGACCTCCGAAGACTGAACACTAGACTGGCCCTTATATTAATTTTTTTTTAATTCAAAAAAGCGGACGGAAAAAACTTCGTTTTAGTTTGATATTCCGGTCCTTAAAATCTGTTAATTTGTGCATATGGCAATGGATTCTAAAATATATGTTTTGTTGTCAATTGAGCGTTTGGCTTTAGTTAGGACTCAACGAACCTCCCACAGGCTGTTTTGCTTGCCGCAAAGACACTTACATAACTTATAAATAACTTACATCACTTATACATAAAGTGATAAGACATTGATTGTGATCATCAGTCTGTAGCAAAAACCGTTATAGTTAGAAATTTCAAAATTTCACAATAGCTTCCTATAGTGATCGGACATTGTACTAAGAAAGCATTTCCTCAACGCAGCACCCATTGCTCTCCAAAACGAAAAAAACGTTTAAATGCTGAAAATAATTACTAGAAGTGTGTTTTCTTGATATCGATGAATAACAAAAAATTTTATTTCTTTAAAAATACAATTTGAAAACAAAAAAAAAAAAAAGAAATCTTCGCTTGCGTCAGGCCATGATTCGAACCCACGACTGCTAACATGGGCGGCTGACTCTCTACCCTCGCGCCACGCTGGCCATTTCCAATTCTGTGGTAGACCATTTATAATTATGAAGCGCGCAGACCAGAAGGCATTTGCTTTTGTAATAAGGTGTAATCTATTATATAGATAAAGATGCTCAAACAAATCCTGAATTGTTTGAATGGAATTTTAATATCTATAAATATAAAAGAGTTCCACCTGACTGACTCACTGACTGGTGACTGCCGCAAAGCCTAAACTACAAATGATAGGAAGCTGAGCTTTTCACAGTAGTTTTGTCTTATGCTGAAATCGAGTACTAAGTTCGGATTTTGGAATTCGGAAATGGAGTGGATCGGATTCGGAATTCAACAATAACTGCTAACCAATATTCCGGAAAATTCACTAGCCCCGGGTGGAAAATGGGTGGTCAAGGTTGCATGGGCAAGAGTGTAGTTGCCAGCAATTAGCTCCAAACTCATTTTCAAAGTTACACAAAGACTTTAAAATTTTGGAAAATCGATCCACAAAGTCGGAAAATTCACGGAAAACTGTAGTATACAATTTTTTTGTTTATCATTCGATCCGATTCAAACTCATTTTCAAAGATCTATATAAAAATTCAACAATAACTGCGTACCAATTTTTTGGAAAACTGCCTACGGGAAAAATGGCCAGAAAATTCTGCACGCAAAAAACTACTTTTTTTATCCGATTGGCTTGAAAGTCAGCTTGCAAAAGTAGTAAGTGAAATAAATTGAGATGTGATTTTCGGTGTTGGAAAATATGACCCAACGGTCGGAAAATTCCTGCAAAACTCTGTATGCAAAAAAACTATTTTTCAACCGATTGACTTGAAACGCGGTTTGTAAGGAGAATACAAAATAATTTGAAATGTGATTTTGCAATGTCTGAAAATCCACTCTTCAGGCGTGAAAATTTCCAGAAAGTTCTAGATGCAACAAAACTATTTTTTTCCCATTGACTTGAAACTCGGTTTGTAGTGATAAATGTGATGGAAATACCGCCGGGATGCTCACTAAGAAATGGGAGGAAAGTGGTTGAAAAGTGGATGGTGAGTGGGTGGGGTGTTTTTGGGAAGTGGGTGGTGGGATGTGGGTGGAAACTGGGTGGGAAGTGGGTGGGATATGGATAGGAAGTGGGTGGAATGGGGTGGTAAGTGGTTGGGAAGTGAATCGGAAGTGGGTGGGAATTGGAAGGAAAGCCCAGCAGCAAAGTCGAAACGGGGATTAGGCAAAGTAGCATAACGATGATTTCAAGCCTTTGAATGTTAGATTCGATTTCTGGGCTCTACTGGGGACACAAATTTAAAAAATATTTTCAAATTCTTTAACTATTTGGCTTTTTACGATCAACATTAAACTAAATATTTTATTGATTCTTTACTGTTGAAGGCGCAGCAAAGCGCGACGGGTTATATGCAAGTGGGAAATAAAGAGGATGAGTTTCGGGACCAAAAAGAAATTTTTCTCTCTTTCTGTATGAACGCGTCGATGATCTCACATACTATAAGAGGTAGATCCACAAATTTTTTTATGAATGCAGGTGTATACCGTACCCAGATCAAGTTTGCTCCAGACTTGTCAAATTCCTCCTCCTTCTCCTTCCAACCGCAACACTGACAGAGATATGATTTTTATACCCGTTACTCGTAGAGTAAGAGGGTATACTAAAGTCGTGCAAATGTATGTAACAGGCAGAAGGAATCATTTCCGACCATATAAAGTATATATATTCTTGATCAGCATCAACAGCCGAGACGATATAGACTTGTCCGTCTGTCCGTCCGTCCGTCCGTCTGTCCGTCTGTCTGTATGAACACCTAGATCTCAGAGATGGTAAGAGATAGAGGTTTGACATGTATGGGACAAATGCTTCTTTTATCTGCACGCAGATCAAGTTTGTTTCAAATTTTGTCCACGCCCCCTCCCGCCCCCGAAATTTGGAAAAAACGTTATATCTCCTACAGTTTTAAAGATTGACGATTCGTACCTTCTAGAGATAGTTAGAAATTAGCAAAATGAATCGATTTGCCGAAGAAATAATAAAGATGGGATGAACGGTTCTCAAGTTATAAGCAAAAAAGTGAACCAAGCCCCCCCCCCCCTACCACCCCTCCCACCCTAAAAAAAAGTTGCATACTTTTCGGATGGACACACTAAGGAACGCAGGAACACTGTTAAACATGTTTTTTCATGAGTAACGGGTATATCGAAATCGGTTAGAGCCGATTTTAACCTACGCTCTCGTTAAGTTTGAACCTAGTGACTTAATATATTAATCTTGGCCCAATATTTATTTATTCTGTATACCATAACAAGATCCGAACAAAAACACCGAAGATATGCAAGTGTGCCGCTCCATTTATTCAAATAAAATAAAAAGACGCACGAAAATATATTCAGTAGAAAAGATTAACTCAATATTAACTTAGGAAATCCTTTGATGGCTTTCCACGGAAACCACATAATTTGGTACAGGGTATTTTGGGATCAGGGCACTCTACTCCAACACTCTTAATTTCACTGTTCTACAGCGAAAAGTATCCTGAGCAATTTTTACTAATTCCTGTGAGCCTACTCATGCTGATTACGAGTTGGTATGTCAAAGCCATATCTTAGTTTCCGTTTCCAAGATATTCGCGAAAAACTACATTTCCGACTTCCTGCCGTTTTAGAAATATTGTAGGCCACACTAAGCATTACTTGCTGAGTTTATGAAGCTTATAGGATAGTACACATATCAATGCAACTGAGAAAAATCAAACACACCATTTGCCAATGGTGTCGAAATTGGCCATACATCGGCGCATAAAACAGCAGTGCCTGCGCTGGAAAGGACATGCTACCAGTAAGCATGAACAAGCTCCAGTAAAGCATGTGATAAGCAGTTGTGATTTACATGCACCAAGAGAAAGAAGAAGAAGACTATCGAAAAGTACAGGTATGTTACGGTCCTGAAAAATGCCAAAAATTACCATAATTAGTGCATATGTTGATCTATATGATCATATGGCTCCACTAAATGTCCGACAAATAGAATGGCTTGTAGCAAACGGTTTAGGTTGTTAAAATTGCTATAAATCAAGTAAAATTTGACTTTGAAGGTCAATTTCGACACCATTGGCTCGTAAGCAGCATGAGTAGGCGCGCAGGAACTAGTTAAAGATACTCATAAAAGGTCTCAATTTGTAGAACGGTGTTATTTTTTTAATGATTTTTGTTTTGTTTTTTTTTTTATTTAAGGTGTTTCTAACATTGTCCATATTTGATAAAATCTTTTAATCGTGTTTTTTGTCAACAACTTCAAAATATACCATGAATACGGTAGGGATCAAATCATTCTTTTTATGCTTCAAATCTTCATGAGAATAGAGCAAAAAAAAAATCTAATCCATAAATGAATCCATTAAGAAACAAATTGAACGTAAAAATTTTAAACGCAAATAATTGCGTCGAACCCCGTTAATTCAAACTCTCGATAGACTTCAAAATAATAATCGAATTAGAGGGGTAATCGAATTAACGAATGAAATAAAAAGAAATGTTATGTTCTAGAAAGAACGTTGCTTGATTAATTTGATTCCGAAAATTGTTCAATTACATTTCGGGCATTAAAGAAACGGGAACTGATAATTGTTGAACCAATCTATTATCTACCGTCCGAAGAGACTCCCGCATTTCAATTTTGGTTATAACATTATTATAATTATCAGCGTCATTATCTCCGCCGTTTTCGTCCATTTCATTTTCGACCGCCAATCGAAAACTATTATCCCCCTCCCTCTGAACCTCCTCAATGATATCTTCATCCGTCATGATAAATCGACATCACAATCGAAATAGTCTTCGAACACGTATAAAATCAATTATGTATTTTTTATATTAAAATGTATACCAGAACGATATTTTGTAACCGATTCGCAACCGTAACCGAAACAATTGGATTTTATCCCTGATACTATTGTTCCAACACGAGTTTCAATCGATTCAAATCAAATCACAAGCAACAGTTTCCCATAAAAACTTTTACGCCTATTTTTCGCTCAAGGGAGGTGAAATTTTCACAAATCCTTAATCCGTAAATCTACTTCTTAGAGATAGATTTCAAATTTGGCGGCTTTCAATGTATATCGATAGGCGTTAGCACACCGGGCTGCAGTGACGTCACTGTTGACCGCAACCGCCTCGCCCAGTGTGACCATTTTCAGGTATTTCAGTATTTTTATTTTCAGTTCTTTGCCGTTTGCCGCTTCCGGTCACACTGCTCTTCATTATTTTGCAACGAGTCGAAAAAGTTAGTGAAAAGGTTGTTTAAATTAACAGAAATTGTAAAGGAACTAGACAGCCTAAGCCCTAAGTAAATGACAATGCCCTCCAGCTTGAGCTTGACTTACGGCAAATGTAGATAGCTATTTAAACGGTGGCAAATCAAAGGCCGTTTATCAAGTCGTGTGTGATTACACAACAGCTGAAGCTGAAGTCGGCGAATGCAAGTGAAAAATGTGAAAATTATGCCCCAAAGGCTGAGACTAAGAGCACGACTCGGATTTAATAAGGCGGCCGCTATAAATCAATATAATCCAATTATGCAAGACACAAATGATTAACGGGTCACGTAGCCACCCCCTCGATTAGAGTTACATAACCTCTTCCATGCGTCACTAACACATCTACTCTCCTCCTCCCTCTAGAATCCTCCAAATGGCTCTCAGACTAATCAACAATGCCCTGCGTCGCCAAATGGCCGCCCAAATGCCCCGCAATGCCCAAGTCGGCAGCGTTGCCTCCATCCACACTCTGGACAGGATTGGCAAGCGTGAGATCGTAGGCTACGGCTGGAATGGCACCGCCTGCTATGCGGATCGTGTTGACTATCCCATGCCCGCTGTGCGCTTCCGTGAGCCCAACAATGAGATCAATGCTCTGCGCACCAAGGAGCAGGGTGACTGGAAAAAGTTGAGCCCACAGGAGATCAAGGCTCTGTACCGTGCCAGCTTCTGTCAGACCATTGCTGAGGTGCAGGCCAGCACCGGCGAGTGGAAGATGCACTTGGGTGTGGGCCTAATGTTCACCGCCGCCGCCATTTGGATTGCTGTGCTGATGAATCTGTTTGGTTAGTAATTGAAGTTGCTTTGCGGAGTCTTTAATCATTTTGTGAACTGTTATTATTTCAGTCTACGACGAACTTCCCATCACCTTCGATGAGGAGCACCAGAAGGCACAGCTCAAGCGTATCATTGATCTGGAAATCAATCCTGTGACCGGCTTGACCTCCAAATGGGACTACGAGAACAACAAGTGGAAGAACTAAGGAGTCATTCCTTCATATTGTGTGTGTGACAGTAATTAAGCTAAAACAGTTTGCAGACGTCTAAGTTTAGTTGAAATTAAAGTTATGGCCGCTGCCTGCCTAAACTGAAGAAAGAGTTATCTATAAATATATGGGGAAAATGAAAACGAAACTTTTTAAGAAAATAAGATTGTGGTAAGGATCTGAAGATCACAGGAAATGTTTTGATAATTATGAGTTCAAACTGGTGTAATTTTACGACTCGCAGCAGGTGTTAATAATTCAATATTCTTGATTCAGAAACTGGCCCTGACCTTAGGCTGACTTTCGTGGGTCTGGAACAGCGGTGGGTAGCAAAAATAACGGAAAGGGCACCACAAAAAGTTTAGATTTTTTGTATGTGTAAATTTACGTTTCAATGTTCTTTCATGTTTAGAAGCGCATGTTTGAATCCAAGAAACTAAACAGTTTTGTTTTTAGGCTGAGCACTACAAAATAATACGCAAAAAGAGTGGCTGTCATCGGACGGCCTGGTACGAGTGAAGTTCTTTACGAGAATAAGTCCGATAATGTCCGAAAAGACACTTTTTGGACTCGTTTGGATAAACTGTAACCCAGATCTCCACCAGATACCCACAAAATCCCTACCAGAGCCCACCAAATCCCCGCCATATCCCCCACTTCCACCTCACTCTATCCCATTCAACACGCAACCCACCTGCTGCTAAGGCAATAGTAAATGCGGCTGATTTGCCAAAAACTAACCCAAAAGAATTTGTCGCAAAGACAATATTTTTATAGTTTTAGTCACCCAGTCAGCTTTGCAGCTTTTTTCCGGAACTGCTCACAATTTTTTTTAAACTTTTAAGCTTGGTAGCACTAAAAGCAGCTGTCAAAGCATTTCAAACCCGTGAAACTTTTTGAGTTCGGTTTCACGGAGCGGGTTCAGAAGGTCACTAAACCTAGATTCAGGTTTGAACCCCGGGAGTTAAAAAAGTTGAATACTTTTCGGCTTTCCCCCCTCAGGAACACAGGAGGGCTATTAAACATTTCTTTCCCTGAGCAAAGGGTATATCAAAGCGTGCAGGCCAGCTTTAACTTACGCTCTAGTCTAACCTAACTTCAGTTGACCGCTGTTGGCCTTAAAAGTGACTCGACATTGAGGCCACTAAATGTTAGTTCAACTGTTTAAAGTATAACGAGGCTCTCAGCCCATTTACCTCGAATCCGCAAATGTGCTGTTAAGCGTAACATTAATTCTTAGCTGCATAATGTTCCGCTTCTTCTTGCCTCAATTTTTATATGAAACTTCTCTCTACTTCGCATGTCCGTTGAGGCTTTAAGCACACAAAACTCACATTTTTATATTTTCGTCCAAGTTCAGTAGGTTGTCAGTTCAATGCGCAGCTTTCTCAATATTTCAGAGTAGTCTATTAATAGACTGTCTCAAAAAGGAACTAAAATGCAAAAAAAAAAAACCACTGTGGAACAATGTATATAAACAATATACACTTTTACCCCATGAGAAACGAGTATACAAACAATTGCCTCATCCGCGATTAATCTGATTCGCTTAATCTGCAAGTCTTCATTGTTTATTATATTTAATAGAATAAAAATTATTAACTTGAGCTGTGTACAAGGTTTTCTAGCTATTGTTTATTTTTTTAATTTTTTTTTAAATAAATATTGCACAAAGTATAACGGAACATGACATTCACGCACGCGATTACAGACCTTGCTGTCTGGCATCAGCATTCGCTTTATTAAGATGATTCTTGTGCTGGCCAATTCAAGTAAGCAGGCAAGCTTCAAATAAAAAATACAACCAGAGAAGAAGCAACACTAACTCTAACTTACCATGCCAAAAAACCTTAATAATAGGGTGACTCACATCTTTGGGCTAACCTAAAAGTACGTTTTAATAGCAATTTCCCAGCTGATTAGTGGAAGAATGGGTCTCTCAATTTCTTTCATCTCTTCCAAGTGAGGAGTTGTGCTAAGAGCATCATTCGATATGCCCAATATATTTCCTTTTTAAGGGGGTTGACCCTTGTGCCAGCCATTTTTTAACTGTTTTTTGGAACTTAGAACTTTGCATTTTTTAACATATGTTTGGTAACTATGGAAGTAAATTTAGTAATTTTTTGGAGTCAAAATTGTGAGAACTTACCGTGATACAGCGCGGGCAAGTAAGTCAAGTTGAAAAAAGGTACTGCACTGGACAACACGTTTCCGGCCGACTGAGTGATGGGAAATCAAACAGGAAAATAACGTTTTAATCTGTTGGACTGTAGCTATGAGCTAATTTAGGGTAATTGTAAAATATTCAAAAAACCCTTGTTTTTTGCCTGTTTTGTGGCATAAAAAAACATACAGTATACGTTTCAAGGCGATCATTCAAGTCGTTTTTGAAAAACCAGTTGAAAAAAAGTGAAGAAAACGAGTTTGAAAGTTCCTTTATATGTTGCATGTTACATGTTTATATGTATAGAAGTTTTTTGATTGTGCTATAACTTTCTAACGACATCGGATATAAAATCCTTTTAACCACATATTCTACATATAGATATATGTGTCTGCCCAGACAACATTTTGTCGTGTTTCTTTTGCCCCTCGTAAAAAGAGACTTTGGCGATAGTTTGAAGAGAGAGTTTGGTCATACTTTGGCGATTTACATAAGGCATCGCATTTTAAACATAAAAAGGATAAATTAGCGATATGTGGTGTCGATTTATGCACATCCACAGTAATAGCTATTAAGCAATCTTTTTCCAATATTTGCACAAATATCACATCCCATCAGTGTTTTCAGTGCAGGCCTATTTTGATTTGATAATGATAATATGGATTGCACTGAACAAAACTGCGTCATTGGTTTGGTTCTATCAGCTCTTGTTTCCAAGAAATAGCAAAAGAACAAATTTTTTTCCTTTTTGGCACTCTAGGATTTACGGATGCCACACTAGGCATAAGAATCTGGATTCAGCGGATCAGTGCATCTATAAAAAATCATAGGCGCTATATAAGTATAGCAAAAAGTGTCTGAATTGGACCCAAAGTCTAGTTCTAGTTTTTATGGCAGTTTTCTCAAAATAAATGATCCCCTCTTAGCTAGTGTGATTGTCAAATTTCTATTGGAATTACCTGGGCATAAAAACCAACAAATGCTCTAATTATCAGAATTTTTTCGCATTTATATCAGTTTGTTTGGCAGAGCTATAGCCTGTTTTAACATAAAATACATATTTAAATTTATAGGAGAACTAGATTGTCTCTCTAAATCTTTATGGGAAATGTAAAGAGGCTACTTAGCATAAATTGTTATAATTTTACATGTAGAGGATAAATTCCATGTTGGATCACACAGTTCGTATACAAATTTTTAATGGCATCTAGTTTTCCTCCCATAAAGTGAAATATGTGTTTTCGTCTTAAACGGGCTGTAACTTTGCCGAATAGACTTTTTAAAATGCCTTAAAAATCACACAAATAGATCACATGTGTGTCTACATATATGCTCAAGTAGCTAAAATATTAATCAATGACCGCGCTAGATTAAACGAGATGATTAATTTTGAAAAAAAATGCAATAAATCCTTTGATTTCACTGTGCGACAAATTTCAACTTTTTTCAAAACTACCAAGCACCACTATGCGGAATCGATAGTGCTACCCGAACTGAGTAAATCCCTATCAGCGTTTGGCTAGATTGGAAGCACTTTTTTTTATGGACCCTCAAAGTTTTTGAAATTGGGTGTGCCAACCAAAAAAGGTGTCATTAGTTTTGGGCGAACAGCTCATTCAGTTTTAGTGATAGCTGCAAATTGTCTTCGGCAAAGTTGTAGCTGACAGTCCGCAGAATAAATTCTTCATACAAAGATTTTTAAAAAATTTATGTTTTCCGGTAGTATTTCTTAAAAAACTTTTTTTCAAAATCTTATTTTTTTACTTTTTCGAGTATAACTTTGAAAAAATCAGAATTTTTTGCATACTTTCGTTGGAGAAAATGAAGCTTTTGAAATACCAAACAACTCTCCTGAACAAGGTTTTACAATCTGAACACTTCTACATCCTCTAAAACGGCTCCAAAAGTGTGATTTTCCAAAAAAAATTCGCATTCTTGTTGTCATTTATTAGAGCAAAACCTTACTCGTTTTACTTGTTGTTATCCATGATTTAAAAAAAAAAGAGAAAGGAGAAATCAAATTATAACGATTTAAAAAAAAAAAAAAGGAATAATGAAAAAAAATTTTAAAGTCAGATTGTAGGCAGCTATACTATAAGTTATATAAAGAAATAGAAAGAACAAGACTTTTTCAAATATTTAGCATAAATTATAAAATAAAAGAAAATAAAATAAAGGGGGTGGAAAAAAATACAAGATTTTCAGATATTATGATAAAAATAAAAAAAAAAAAATAGTGAGAAGAAAAAAAAATCAAAAAATCAACGAAAAGTAAAATATAAAAAGACAAAAAAGAGAGAGAAGAGGAAGAGAGGAAGAGGAAGAGGAAAAGGGGTAGATAAAAAATGATATTTTCTTATAATTTTTCGAAAATTCTGTAATTTATCAGCAAAAAAGGTTGCCAATTTAAGACTGTATAAAATATTTTAACATGCTAATACATTTTTTAACAAGTTGAGATCAAATTGATGATAAATTCCAGAGTTCTCGAAAAATTTTCAAAAAATATTTTTTTCTTAAACAAGTAAAACGAGTAAGGCTCTAAAAGCCTAAAAAAACTTAAATGGCTGCTATTTTGGTGAAAAACTTGAGTATCTAATAAACAATGTCAACAAAAAAGTAAATTTTTTTGGTAAATTCACACTTTTGGGGCCGTTTTGGAGGATGTAGAAGTGTTTAGATTGTAAAACTTTGTTCAGAAGAGTTGTTTGGTATTTCAAAAGCTTCAAAAAAAGTATGCGAAAAATTCAGATTTTTTAAAAGTTATACTCGAAAAGTAAAAAAATACGTTTTTGAAAAAAAGTATTTGAAGAAATACTACCGGAAAACATGATTTTTTTAAAAATCTTAGTATGAAGAATTTATTCTGCGGACTGTCAGCTAAAACTTTGCCGAGGACAGTTTGCAGCTATCCCTAAAGAGTACCAAAGAGTCAGTTTGTTTTTTCGTCATATCTTGGAAACAAGAGCTAAACCGAAACCAGTTTTGGAATCAGTGAACAAAACCTTATCATAATTTCAACATAATTTCAACCTCACAAAGGTGATCATTGTGTTGGCCTGTTTTATTTGAGTATGAGACCTTATCTTTAGTAACAATTGCAATTTCCTGATTCTGCGTCTTTCCATCCCTCCTAGTCGACTTCAGGTATAATTTATAGCTTATAAAGAATGTACGATATTTTTAAGCAGCAGGAAGAAACATTTTCTTATCCCCGGACGAATCGTTTTTTTACCCCTGAGAAGAGACTTTTTCGAATCTCCCAGAAGAAACGCTTTCTCTCCTTACAAAAGTGTCGCACAGTGGGACACTTGTGTGGGACACTTGAGCAGTAAAACATCGATTTATTTTAAATTTTGAGAGTATGGTGATTTACCTTCACAAAGCACTTTCTTGCTTGAGATTCAATTGGAAACAAATAAAGAATGTATGTATAAAATATAAATTGGATATAAATATTTTTAATTTATATATACCAAACAAATTATATAAATCCCATTTAGGGTTCTAGATGAAATATATTTTTGAAGTCTTTTTTATTAAAATATTTATACTGGAGCATTTGAAACGCTCCAAATGCTGTGGATGTTACCTGAATACATAAATATTTCTTAACCACTTCTTTAACTGGACTTAGTGGGCAGTTTTGACAGACTTAAGTTCACTTCCCGTTTTTTGTGTGTTTTGCTGCATCTCGCATACTAGTGGGATAATAAGTGAAATTTTAAAAGTGGCATCTTAAAAAAAAGGCAAAGGTTTTTTTTCTATTTGGGGGCTTTTGGAATTGCTTAGAGTTTGGAGCAGACAGAAGTAAAATTCGCTTTATCATTAATTATAAACTATTCCACCGAGTGGCGATTTCTTGAACAATGCCATAAACATTATTTGTAGATTGCGACTGTTTTAGTTTTTCATTGGTTACCATCGATGTTTCTCCAGCTCTAACTTAACATGCCTCGAACCGGGCATATGCTTAGTATAGTAAATGTGCATTGCACACCAGGTCTCACTTACGGGTCACCGGCATTATAATCATCTTTGGTAATTAGATCTATAATCATTTTTGAGAAGTCTTCGTTAGTCCAGACAAACGGACATGTCTATGTTGACTCGGATATTGATGCTGATCAAAAATAGATATACTTTATAGGATATAAATATATGATGATTCCATTTGGCTGTTACACACTTTGCACAAACCTTATATACTCTTTGTACCTTTGGTACTGGTATATAAAGATAATAAATATTTAATAAAAGTACTGCTATAACATTTTTTTCGTGTTTTGTTATTTAAAGATCGGCCAATTTATTTTTACCTATTAACATTATTTATCGATCCAACTGATGTTCGGTAAAAATCGGCAAAGTCCTATAACACATATCAGCATAAAGGGTAAAGAGTATACTAAAGTCGAGCTTGAGAGAGATTCTTACTTTTTTGGATTCGAATGTTCACATGGGCTCGCTTTCAATTGCTTACCAATTTGAGTTTTACCAAGTCCGATGTCAGCTGAGTTCTATAGCCATCATCTTTAATTGGGAAATGCCAGTTTCATAGCATCACCTTCTACCCAATTGATTAGAACGGGCAAATTCAATTAAAAAGTAATCAACAAGAAGCAAATTCTTATGACACATTTAATGTCTTTTTCCGTACCTTAATCGTCCGAACAGCAACGCATCTAAAGGGAAATTCCACAAAATGTCGAAACGCACCTGATTCATTAGCTTCTGACCGGGTTTTTGTCTTGCTACGTTTGTGAGTGTGTGGTGCTGTTTATTTAGAAATTAATCTATAATTGTCGGTTTACAGATTTCCATAATTTGTGGGCGATGCTGTTGCTGCTGCCGCTGCTGCTGGGGAGTATAAAAACCTGGTGCTACTTGATTCAATTCAACAAATCAGTTTCCAACGTTTTGAGATGTTCATTAAGCTGCTAATACTCAGCCAGGTAAGCGGGCGCGGTCTAAGTAGAGCTGCAAGATCAAGACTAAAAAGAAATTCCCTCCACACAGTTATTGGCCTTGAGCTTGGCTCAAGTGAAGCCGGAAGGCGAAACAGATGCTTCGGTTTATAGTGATGAGGAGATGCTGGATGATGTGCATGAGCCCAAAAAACAGATACCTCGTCATGTGGAGCACAAACCAGAGACTACTACTCTACCAACGGGTTTGGTGCCCGACACTGCGGCAACCGCTCAACCAGATGATGGTTTAACACAATTGGATGATGGTTTGGGTCAGACCAATACTGGCTCGGCTGTACCTGTGACCACCACCACTGAGGAACCGACAACTACCCCGACAACAACTACAACCACCACGACAACAACCACACCCAAGCCACATAAGCATGAGCCGCATCCACATGGACCACATCCTCACACCTATCCTTATCCCTACCCTCATCCCTATCCCCATTCCCGTCCAGGTTTAGTGTTTCCTCCAGGGCTAGAGCCTAAACCTTCGCCAGAGTCTCCCACTCCCGAGGAGAGCAAGGATACTCCCCACTCACCCGGCTATCCTTCGTATCCGGTGTTCAAATCACCTTATTCTCCTTATGGCCCGCCTAGCTTCTACAATCCACCACCACACTATCCTAGCTATGGTCCTGGTCCCGGCTATGGTCACCCTGGATATCCGCATCCACATCATCATTCCCATGAAGCTGATGATGAAGATAAATCCAAAGAAGAGCCCAAAAAGTCGTCCGAAGAACAAGAAGATGTACCCCTCAAGCCTCCTGGTTTTGGTTATCCTCCCATCTATGTGGTACCTCGTCCACGTCCAGTTCCTACCTTCATCACCAGCTATCCCAGTGCTGGTCGCGGTTATGGCTCACCCTATGGCTATGGACGCTACTAAAGCAAACATTGTAAAATTAAATACGCATTTAAGGCAAAACTAAAACAAATATACGTAAATATTTATTAAACCCACATATCTCTGACTTTGGCTTTTCCCCCATCTTGATAACCCCGCAGCGTAAATTCCTCTCACCTTGGTAGCGATTTCCCGTTGAACGGGTTCGAATTATCATCAATATTGATTAAATTGCATTCGCATAACAGTTTAACAAATCATTCAGTTATAAAGCATCGAGAGATTAAGACGTGCTCAGAGAAATAGAAAGAAAATGTTGCTCCAATTGTGTCATGTAATCGTCTCACTTAGCTGTCTAAGCCTTGTAGTAAGTTCTTCGGAAACATTCAAATGTTATTTATAAATAAATTCCAAATTCTTACAGCTGGGTCACAGTGTGCTAGAGCAAAAGGTTAGTCAACTTTGAAGTTGGTTAAATTTAATAATATTTAAATGGCTCAAATATGCTTTGGTTTTAGTTACGCATCATCAGGGATACGCGAAATATACCCACCGATATGTTCAAGCCCATTGGCGGTCAGACTAAAGCCGAACCATCCCGAGAAGATGATAGTTCAAATGTGTTTTTAGAGGTATGTCTCGAAAGATTACATAAAGTGTTATTAAAATGTTTTTTTTACCAACTTAGAGAACGACTGCAGAGACCCATGCTGAGACTGGTCCATTTGATAATAGGAACTCTAATGACAGTTTTTATGAAAATGAGCAGTTTCCACCAACCTATCCAGAGGTAAGTTTATTTAAATTACGAATTATAATAAGTTATTCACTAATCAGACGTGCTCCCAATTTCACATTCGTGATAATATTACGTTTTATATTCTTTAATAAAAAGTAGGGCTCCAGAGAGCCCAAAGAGCTATTTATTTGCAGTAAACAAGGATTTCAGAAAAGGCTGAAAAATAATTATTTATTTTTAACAAAGCCAACGAATAACGTTTGAATATAGGTTAAAATATTACGATCGATCGCTAAAACTATACTAGACAATTACCGACTTTCTTGTGTTGAGCGACCTGTATTTGTATTAGCCAAATTTGATTTAATGCAAGCTGCAACAAAACACAAAGATTTTATTTTGTTCAATATTGTTAGATTTTAGTATGAAAAAGTTGTCATATTTTGAAAAAAGTTTCATTGACATTAAAAAACTTTTTGCTGGGGTGAAAAATCTCAGAAATTACTTATTAATAGTAATTTGTCTCCAATAATTTACCTTAATTTTAGATTATCATATATCATTTTGCTTTTCAGAGGTTGTGCCCCCAAACAACATAAATATTTTTTTTCATATTTTAAATTTGTTGCAATATGAAAATAGCAAAATAGTTATTTTGAGACAGAAGAGTGGATGTTAAAATTTTGGTTAATTTAAAAACATTTTGGAGGTTAATATTGTTTAAAGCGCTCAGATATTGAAAAACTAAAAATGTGCTAATTTAGATGAGATAGACGTGTATCAATAAATATTTTCTGACATTTTATTATATTAGGAGAACATTTTTCAAAACTTGGAAAATTAAAAAAAACGATTTTATAAAAAAAACGAGAAGGCCAATATAACTTCGTCTTTGTTATTAGTTTTTATACCCTTGCAATTGGTTTTAATACAAAACAATTAATATTAATTTGAAATCAATCCCATTTTTCGACCGATAGTTTCTATGGCAGCTATAAGATATAGTCATTCGATTTTGAGAAAAAAACTTCCATTTCTGTGTTAAGGCTTATAATATTAATAATCACTGAAGTGAAAGACGTTAACATTAAAAACAAAAAAGTTTTTCTCATTAAAACCCACTTTTCGACCGATAGTTCCTATTCCTATAATATATAGTCATCCGATCCGGTCTGGTTCCGACATATTAGCAGTGTGCAGTAAACAGAAGACTCTGTGCAAAGTTTCAGCTCGATAGCTAAAAAACTGAGAGATTAGTTTGCGTAGAAACAGACAGACGGACAGACAGACAGACGGAAGGACAAAGCTAAATCGACTCAGCTCGTCGGCCTGATTAAGAATATATATAGTTTATAGGGTCAGAATGAATATTTCTATGCGTTGCCAACTTCTGGGCAAAATTATAATACCCTTTGCAAGGGTATAATATTGGGGGTTCGATTTGTATGGGCCGAAAAAAACGCACAAAGCGTATAGCAAAATCGATATCTACGGTCAATTCTAAGAAAATTTCACCGAGAAACCATGGGTCTATAATAAATTCTAAGTCCGCGCAAATCGACTTCAAATATTTATATTACATTTTCCCAAAAATAAGTTAGAAAGTCGGTGAAGCCCGACTATGACTTACTCTGTATCCCCCAAAGCTTGCATTTATCTGATTAATTTAATATAGCAGCCACACAAAGTGATGAAGAAGTCATAAAGTGAGTTCAGTGCTGCATTTCAACATTGAACCGGCGCTACCCATAAAAAAATCCGTATAACTTCGCGATCGTTCATCCGATCTTCATAATTTCTTTGGCGAATCGATAAATAATCATGATTACAAAATAAAAGGTACAAACGATCTATCTGCCAAACTGTGGGAGATATGAAGTTTTTTCTGAATTGCGGGGGCGGAGGAGGCGTGGCAACCTACCTGCCATACAAGTCAAACCTATATCTCTTACCATGTCAGAGATCTGTAATTTTACAGGTATATGGACGGACGTGGCTATCTCTGGTATTAGATTTTTTTAGTTTGTGACTTTTCGACCTAACAAAAAGCTGGATTGCCGGTAGATACTTTGCATTAATACAAATTTGTTTGAAAAAGGTTACTTAAAGAGCCCACAGGATCTACAATTGTAAACAAATCAAATTAACACACCTTTATCCAAATAATTCTTAAACCTGACGTGCGGGGGTAAACTGACAATTGATGCGAATTCAGTAACTAAAAATAAATAAAAAAAAATAGAGGAAAGCTAACTTCGGCTCGACCGAAGTTTATATACCCTTGGAGCATGATATATTTCTGCCAGTTTTTTATATGGCAGCTATACGATATATTCATCCGATTTTGATCAAACTCTCTAAAATTGTGTTGAGACAGATAATATTCATAACTGAAACGTACAAATACGCTACCATTGAAAACAAAAAAGTTTTTCTCACTAAAACTATTTTTTCGACCGATCGTTCCTATGGCAGCTATATGCTATAGTCATCCGATTTGGACAGGACTTAACAGAATTATGTGTTAGCATATTACATTGATCAGTAACGAGTTTGGGAGCGATAGCATTGAAAACAAAAAAGTTTTCTCACTAAAACTTTTTTTTAGATCTATCTTTTGTATGGCAGCTATACTATATAGTTGGCCCGATTTGCATAAAACTTGCTGAAATTATGTGAAAGCATAGAAAACTTATAAATACGAGGGTTGGTAGCGATAGCATTGAAAACAAAAAAGTTTTCTCACTAAAACTACTTTTTCAACCGATCGTTCCTATGGCAGCTATATGCTATAGTCATCCGATCCGCCGGTTCCGACAAATGTGCAGCGTATTTGTACCAAAAGACTTCGTGCAAAGTTTGTACGAGATATTTAAAACTGACGGAGGAGATAGCATAGAAACAGACGGACATGGCTATATCAACTCAGCTCGTCATGCTGATCAAGAATATATATACTTTATGTGGTCGGAGATGCTCCTTCTGTGCGTTACAAACATCCGGACAATTTCAATATACCCTCCGGTGTAAAACGATAACATTGAAAACAAAAAAGTTTTTCTCCTAAAGTACTTTTTCAACCGATCGTTCTATGGCAGCTATATGCTATAGTCATCCGATCCGGCTGGTTCCGACAAATGTGCAGCGTATTTGTACCAAAAGACTTCGTGCAAAGTTTGGTTACGATAGCTTTAAAACTGACGGAGGAGATAGCATAGAAACAGACGGACATGGCTATATCAACTCAGCTCGTCATGCTGATCAAGAATATATATACTTTATGTGGTCGGAGATGCTCCTTCTGTACGTTACAAACATGCGGACAATTTGAATATACCCTCTCCAAGGGTATAAAAATACATATGGAAAGTTTGATATCTTCTCTGGTGCAAAAATTGGCTTTTATTTGTAAATCTGTGTTATTAAAGCATTAGAAAAGCTGTTGAGCTCAACTCCTCGTCTATATGGCCTCTTCAATATAGTAGCTTCAATCTCTTAGCGTGTGTACTTCAAATTTTCGCACAAGATACTTTCAGTAATTCATCCCCTATTGTACACTTTCGATATGCAATAGAAAATACAAGCTATGTTATTCATATTGAACCTGTTTATATCGACACTATTTATTACTCTTTCTTGGATTTCATGATTTCTTTTTGAGATTCACAAATTCTTTCATTCCGGCTCTAGAGGGTTGGATTAAAAAACCAAGCACACTGCAGCGAAACCGAGCTCAAACAAGAAATTCCATTGTGTCACAAGAATTGTGAGAACTGAGAGTTGAAAAAAGGCCGGATTGCACTGACAAAATGGAAGAGCTACCTTCGAGTCAATATGTCGGATCACAGACTCAACGGGCTGGCGTTGGAAATCGTTCGCAAAAATATAATAATATCAACTGGTGAAATAGATTTTATGTTTTGCCAAACCAAGCCTCTTCGTCTTGCAACATTTGACTGGTCAGTCGAGGATTCAGGAATTGATTGTTGATTTCAATGCGATTCCAGAATAAGTTGTCCATTAATAGATATGAAAATAAAGACTTATATCACACCAATAAATTAAAATTTTTCGTTCTAAACTAATTTTCTTCAAAGCCCATAGTCCCTATTAAAGTCGCCCCTGGCAATGAATAAATGTATGAATGATTTGTTTAAACTTACTAACTAAACATATAAAAGTACCATTTATCAATTCAGATGGATGCCGATTGAGAATTTATATACTGATTGCTACTAATAACCAAATAATAATAATGCCCTCTGCAATGGTGTTCAATCATTCAAATCTATTCAATTTTAAAATGGTAAAAATGTAATTTATTTTCAGCCCAACAATGTGAGATATAATTCAAATGATGGTTTTAGTGGATTCCCTCCGGGAAGTTCAAGAGGTCCCATACCATGGCCAAGTAATTTTGACAATATTCAAAGCAATGGTGTCTATGCAGGCCCTACAAATAGCAGACAAGGCTTTCGCATAGCACCCCCGAGAAGCGGATCCGGCTTTATCAGATCGTCTAGTGATAGTGGAGAATGGCCGCCGAGTGGTCGCTTTATAGGTCCTGATCATTCAACTATAATAAGAAATGGGGGTCAGTTTGGTGGATCTCGTCCCTTAAATAGTGGAACGGTAGGTGCATTTTGAATTAAAGGCTTGCTCACTTTTGATTATAATTTGAATTAATTTTCAGTTTCCCCTCATGTCGAGTAATTTTGGTTACTCTGGTGGTCCTGGACCCGTTGGTGGTGTGGGTGGCCCATCAAATAATTTCTATCGTTCTGAGTCCTATAGCTATAACTCCGATGGTTCTGGTCCTCCACAAATTGAACGTAATGTATATGATTCACGTCAAGGCTTTGGCGTATCATCGAGAAATTTTTAAACTTAAGTATCAATGTTAATGGACTTTGGACTATATGTAGAAAATAAACGTAGAATGGGAAAGTATATAATTTCATTTACGATTTTAATAGCTGATAACAGCAACGGTAGGTTGAATATAACCAGCCAAACTGGTTTCTTATTCATACTGTGCACATCAAAGTTTTACTATTACTAGTTTTAACATTCATTTGGTAGTAAGCCTTTGTCTAAGCCACATGATTGCTACAAAATGTCGCTTCAATTGAGTATTGTATTCCTAGTGCTTAGTTGTTTGTACTTGAGCAAAGGGGTAAGTGGGGCTTAAAAGCGGTTTGATTGCACAAATTTATTAAAAAATAAATACCTTACAGATGTGTGAAAATTCATCAATGAACAAGGTTAGTGAATACCCGCCAATTTCAAGTAAATAGTTTTAGTATTTTTTAGCTGCGACACGTAAGAGATACGCGAAATATTCCCACAAGCGCATTTCAGCCTGTTGGATCTGGCAAAGATTTCTCTCAGGTAACTCTAAACTTTGAAAGCTGTTCCCATTGTTTACAATTGGCATACTTTCCCATTATAGCAATCCACTGCACAGGCTCACGCTGAAACCGCTGAATCCGACGAATCGCCCTCTAAGGGTATGAATTGGAGGAAAACTTTTAGCAAAACTATCGAAACCAGATCAGAGTCAACAAACGGAAACGGAACTAACCGAATTGTATTTATTTTACAGTGCTTTAAGTATATTTATAAAACATTTAAACTTCTTTTCTTTAGCCGAATTTCGCAGATGTTTCTTTTAGTGAATTAACTAGCGAAAGTCCTTTGAGTTTTGACCTAATTAAAGATCATGACGCTGGCGATGTTGAACGTTTAGTGGTATGTACTGGATATATTGCGGAATTAATATTTGTGTTTTGTAATAAGGTTTTTTATCTCTTCACATTTTTAGTCGCAAGTATTTGCCAACCAGCAGAATTCGGAAGAAGGAACGGACTTTAATTCTCTCTTTGATAAATTGCGTGAGACGTTCTTTGAAAAATTAACAACTGGGAAGCGACAAAATGTTTAGGGATGCAAGCCGGTTCTGAACCGAACCGAACCAAGCAGAAACAGACCGCTGGGCTAACTACTAAGCAGAACGAATGGATATCCCCTTAATTTTACTATACACCCTTTTTGAGGTACTATTACCGGCTCACCAATTGCACTCTGTTGTAAATGGAACAAGCACAAAATCCATATTGTACCTTCCCAAATGATTAGAGCCACATTGATTCATAGCAAAAACTAATTATTTTTCTGATCGGTTTGCATCCACGATAAACAAATGTGTCCTCAAGCCTAATATTCTGTTGTATATTCAAGAAAAAATTAGTATTGTTGTTTTAATATTATACAGTTCATTATTTTGTTGGTAATACAATAAAAAAGTAAAAAGCAATACTAAATGATTAAATCTGCAACATTGTTGAACTGAAATCAGCTTCATGTGATTGAAGATGACAAAGAGAAGTTGCAAATTCTGATGTAAGCTCTGAAATCATTCGGGGCTGTCCTGGAAATCTTTAGATATTTTCGTATAAGCGATTGTGCTTCAAACTAAACTTGAATAAAGTGACAAGTAAAGGTTTGGATACGAAATCCTTTGAAAGGAAACCATGCGAACTAAATATACTTGAATGAGTTGCATTTAAATCTGTAAGTAACAACTGAGAGGCCTTGGATTTGTGTCAGTTTTAGCCAAGTGGTTCGATAAACGAAGCATGCGAAAATGCCCTTCCGGTTGCGCTACCTTGTAAATAGAAGAATCAATAGCCGTCTGTCCGTCTGCCTGTCTGACGGCGTTGATCTCAGAGACTTGGCACTGCACTGGATAGCAGTTGCGGTAGTCACTGTTTTATAAACATACGCGACTCAAACTATTGACTGTCTGAATCGATGGGCGACAAAGCATTTCAAATACTACGTTTATGGAAGGAAATTTATAATCAAAACCGACCATAGACCTCTAGTCTGGCTAAATAACCTAAAAGAACAGAATTTGAAATTACAGCGTTGGAAAATTCAACTGAACGAGTTTGATTTCGAGTTGAATTTCATTAAAGGGAAAGAAAATGGATTAACAGATGGCCTAAGCAGAATAGTAGAGTCTGAAGGAAAGGAAGAAAACGCAGATCAATCCGACACAACAATCCATATTGAAATGGATTATTATTGCAAGAGCTACCAATGCATCCAGAAAAAGTTACAGTTTGGTGCGGTTTATGGGCTGGTGGCATCATTGGACCGTACTTCTTCAAAGATGATGCGAATCGTAATGTAACTGTGAATGGTGAGCGCTACCGTGAGATGATATCCAATTTTTTTTGCATGACATGTGGTTTCAACAAGGCGGCACCGCCTTGCCACAAAGCACGCGCAACAATGGACTTATTGAGAGGCGAGTTCGGTGAACATTTTATTTCACGTTCGGGACCGGTCAATTTAACCGGTGCGATTTAACGCCTTTAGACTATTTTTGTGGGGCTATGTTAAAGCTCATGTCTATACAGACAAGCCCGCTTCAAGTGACGCATTGGAAAACAACATTGAAGCCGAAAAGTTGGAAAGAGTATGCCAAAATTGGATTAAGCGGATGGACCATTTGAGGCGCAGTCACGGTCAACATTTGCACGAAATAATCTTCAAACATTAAATTATAAGGACCGTACTATCGATTCAAATAAAGATTTCATGCATTTTACTGAATTTGATGTGTTTTTTTTTGAAAAACTTTCTTATAGTTCTTAAAAATCACCCTTTATATTCATGTTTAAGCTTTCTTGGTGGAATGCATTGAGGTGAGTGAGTCCAATTGTTAAAAAATTTAGTTCTTTTATCAAGTATGAAATTTGAATTCTTTTCACAAATTCTTATTGATATCTGAATAACGATTGGCTTAATGTCATGAACATAAGAGTACCCAAACACTTCACAAACAAAGTAGAATTTTGTATGACAACCATGTTGCTAAAAAATTAAAGAGTGGGATGTTTTGTGCACAAGGCATTTGGGAAGAAGAAGCTGTGCACAGCTTGCTCGACCCAGATCCTTGACTACTAAAAGACAGGCACTCATGCCTAAACAGTGAGTCAATAAATTTTTTTTATATGTACTCCATCAGTAGATTGAAGAAGTCACACGATAAGGTATCACCCTGCCTAAAACCTCTTTTGGTATAGGTTCGTTCCTATTTTGACGGAGCTTCGAGTACTGCTCAACGTCATCAGGCAAAGTCGAACGTACTTTGCTGGTATACCAAAGGTAGACAGGACGGTGTGTCGAAAGCGGCTTTGTAATCGACAAAAAGATGGCGATTTTTGATGTTTCTCTCATAGGTCTTCTTCAGGATTTGGCGTAATGTGAATATCTGGTCTGTGGTGGATTTACCAGGTCTAAAGCCTGTCGGGTCGGCAGGTCTATCTCTATATTGTCGATTGGTGGCATCGCTACTTCTCTAAAGGCGGCATCATGTTCGTCATCGCCTTTCACACTTTCCATTTGTTAAGCGCCACTTGCGAATCGGTGACCAGTTTCCCGTGTTCGTCTCTGCATTGCGCGACTCTGGGCTTTTTATAAAAATTTTGCCCAGATTTTGAAACGAAAAAAAGAAATCAACCCCGACAAAAAAAAGTGGGAATATAAAATAGAAAATGGGTTTTAGTAAGAAAAACATCCTCTGCAAATTGATGTCACTCCTTATGTAAAATCACGCGCTGAATCCGAATATGGAGCTTATAAATTTCT
This sequence comes from Lordiphosa stackelbergi, assembly GCA_018904235.1. Classification (NCBI taxonomy): domain Eukaryota; kingdom Metazoa; phylum Arthropoda; class Insecta; order Diptera; family Drosophilidae; genus Lordiphosa; species Lordiphosa stackelbergi. The sequence continues at coordinate 92,243 of JAEIFU010000089.1, read as the reverse complement.
CAGTAGAACAGATTTCGAGATAATCCCAATTTACCGTTTTTCGCATTTTTGAAAAAGGACCTCTCACTTAATTTCAATTATCTCAATTATGAAATAACTTATGAACAAGTTTTGTACACCAAATTAAAGCTAATAAAATTATCTTTCAATCGTTCATACATCATTTCAATGTCAAATTTGTGGTGTAGCTGCTAATTAGAAAGATATCGAGAATTTTGTTTCATTTTTATCGAAAATTTGAAAAAACCGCAAATAACACCGTTATTTTCACCAAGAAAAAAATTTTCAAAAATTTCTTTCTCTTTTGGATGATGTAACCTAATGTATAACAAATTCAAAAAGTGTTCATGTATTGAAATCTGTTAGAAATTGTAGAAGTTATTAGCATTTATCTAAAAAATGAGCAATTTCAGTTTTACCGTTCAAGTGGTATTAAAAATGTCTATGGTCCATTTTGCTCCCCCGTTTGTGTGCACAGTTTTCCTCTCGCGCAAGAAACCAACAAAAGTCTCCCACCATGGCCTCAAATCCTTGTCAGCGGCGTCCCATACTCTTCATATCCTGATGAAATCGTTCACCATGCTCATCACTCTCATCGCCGAGGTTTTCAGGGAAGAAATCCAAACGGGAATCCAAAAAATGAAGTTTCAACGATATTTTTACTCCTGTTTGCAATACAATGTGCAGCGTTTGAGTGTAATGAAAACTTTAATATAATATACAACCTTTACCTATTTGCTTATAATTTCTTATTAAATGTGCGACGACTTCCTTATAGTTAGGACTTCTGAAATTTCCAAGAAATGAAGTGACAACACAACGGAATGAATTATATGCGTCCTCTTCATCCTTGGACAACGTTGAATTGAAGTGTGAGTCCTTGAAAAGTTTTTTTTATTTGCGGCCCAACAAACACACCCTCTTTGATCTTTGCCTCGGATAGGTAAGGGAACACACTCTTCAGATATGCAAATGCATCACCGTCTTTTTGTAGAGCCTTCACAAAATTTTTAAATAAACCCAGTTTTATATAAAGGGGGGGCAGTATAATTTGCTCCTTACTGACAAGTAGCTCGAACTTTACATTTTCTTGTCCAACTATGTAATTCGTTCTGACCGGCCATTCGAACGTAGTGCTCGTGGCGTTCTCGACTGTCCCATTTGCACACAAAAAAACATGTGTTTGGTATATCCTTGTTGCAATCCTGAAACTATTGCAACAACTTTGAGATCTGCGCAAATTTTCCAGTTATGTTTCTTGTAGTTAATCAAATCAAGCAACATGGCCATTGATTCATATGATTCTTTTATATTAACGGCATGCGCTATCGGTGTCGAAGGCTTGATGTTTCCCTGGTGCGACAATTCCGCTTTTAGACTAAACTTGCGATAAGCAAACGCCACTTGACTAAACTCCTCAAATAAACCACACACATCATTGCAAGAACAAATATTATTTTATTTTCAAGTAATACTCAGCATAGCGCTTTTGCCGATATAGTATGTTATTTTGACATCATCCTTTAACAAATTCCGTTCTTGCAAGCGTGATGCTAAAGTTTCAGATTTTTCTTTTGAAAGATCTAGATCTCTTATTAGATCGATAGTCCACTTTGGCAGAAGGGATTTCTCTCTTTTGCGTGTTCTTGATAGTTTTCTAAGTCATCGGCTGATTCAGATGGGTCATGCTTTACAGTTACCTAGGGGTCGGACCAAAATCATTGTACAACGGATCAACTAGTGTCTGTGCTGATCTCTAAAAGCTTTTCAACAAATTCAAAAACTGTGCACACAAACGGGGGAGCAAAATGGACCATAGACATTTTTAATACCACTTGAACGGTAAAACTGAAATTGCTCATTTTTTAGATAAATGCTAATAACTTCTACAATTTCTAACAGATTTCAATATATGAACCCTTTTTGAATTTGTTATACATTAGGTTACATCATCCAAAAGAGAAAGAAATTTTTGAAAATTTTTTTCTTGGTGAAAATAACGGTGTTATTTGCGGTTTTTTCAAATTTTCGATAAAAATGAAACAAAATTCTCGATATCTTTCTAATTAGCAGCTACACCACAAATTTGACATTGAAATGATGTATGAACGATTGAAAGATAATTTTATTAGCTTTAATTTGGTGTACAAAACTTGTTCATAAGTTATTTCATAATTGAGATAATTGAAATTAAGTGAGAGGTCCTTTTTCAAAAATGCGAAAAACGGTAAATTGGGATTATCTCGAAATCTGTTCTACTGAGAAATTTATAAGCTCCATATTCGGATTCAGCGCGTGATTTTACATAAGGAGTGACATCAAATTGTAGAGGATGAAAAAAAATTTAATAATTTGTAAACTTGTGTTATTTCTGATATTCATTAACGGGATCAGGAAAGAAGGAATTATATATAGATTATTGCCTTCAACTTACATCACACAAAGCTTCACTTCTTAACTCACTCTTATATTTACATATACATCATCGCTCACCTGTAAGCAAAATTCTTGATACTTAAAACTAAAACTAGAACATACACAAAAATATAAAATACGAACACGATATTTTAACTTCAAAACATATTATAAATCTTACGTTAAAGCCCCATTTAAAAGATATTTAGAAACAAATAGCAAACTCGATATACAAGTAACTACAGAAAATGAATTAATGAAAAAACTACAATATAAGATATTTTAGGAGTAACAGTAAATTGTGAATAATTTAGGATTAGGGTTTCTGAAATACCAATAAATGAATTTTTTTATCTTAAAAAAAAATAAAATAAATAAAAATAACTAGATTTTAGAATTTGAGTATTGCGGGCTCGAGGTGAAGTAAAACTCACAGATGTGTATGATATTTTTCCAATATATTTCAGTTGCTCCTCGGCAACCATTTTCAGGGACACTACAAAACAATTTCCAATTATTTATTTATTTATTTATTTGGTTAACAATGATCTGCTAACTTAAAACAATTGATAATGGTAATACAAAGTTGTTTAGAGTAATAGGTTTAGAGGTTAGATACTTCAAGGTGTTCATGAATTTCACTTAAAATAACATCAAATGATTTTTCAAACGAAAAAATAAAGCATTAGACACGAAAAGGTTCATGAAGGGCATAGTTGGACCTGCAGAGTGGCAAACGTAGTGGCCGGAATGTACGGGTGAACCTTGAGGGTACTGTAAAGTCTATAGAAGTAAGAAGCGATTGAGAATCTACCAATCCGAGAAGAAGTTTGAGGACAAATAGGACACCATTGCATATTCTGCGGTGATGCATAGATTGAAGATCGATTAATTTTAACCTTGATCGGTACGGCGGTAAATGCCTATTCTGGTCCCAATGCAGATTGCGAAGAGCGAAAATTAGAAATTGTTTCTGGACAGATTCGATTAGCGATTGCTGCTCTTTGTACTGTGGGACCCATACACTAGAGCAGTATTCCAAAATAGGGCGTACTAAGGATATGTACAATGATTTAGTTGTGTAAGTGTCATCAAACTCTTTATTACCTCCTTTACACCTTTGGCTCTATTTACTGTAGCTGCGATATGGCTGTTGAAACACAATTTCTGGTCAAATAGTATACCAAGATCGATTACATGTGAAATACGGTCCAGGATATGATTTCCTATAGAATAGGAGACAACGTGAGGTGAGCTGCGGGAAAAAGTCATCATTACAATGTAACATTGACTTAATAAAACAAGTGAGAAAGTCGGTCAAGCCCGACTATAATATACTCTGTACCTCTCTCTCTCTCTCTCTCTTCTCCCTTCTTCTCTCTCTCTCTCTCTCTTAAGATTGTGCGGCGTTGGTTGTGAAAGGGTGGGTGGTGGGTGGCGGGTGTGGCCGGGAGTGATTCAGATTCACTTATTTGCTCATAACTTGAGAACCGCTCGTCCGATCTTTATCATTTCTTTGGCAAATCGATACATATTCCTAATGACTAACTATCTCTAGAAGGTACAAATCATCTATCTACAAAACTGTGGGAGATATGACGTTTTTTCAAAATTGTGGGGGCGGGAGGGGGCGTGGCAAAAATTGAAAATAAACTTGATCTGCCTGCAAGTATAAGAAGCATTTGTCCCATACATGTCAAACCTCTATCTCTTACCATCTCTGAGATCTGTTTGTTCATACGGACGGACAGACAGACGGACAGACAGACGGACAGACGGACATGGCTATATCGACTCGGCTGTTGATGCTGATCAAGAATATATATACTTTATAGGGTCGGAAATGATTCCTTCTCCCTGTTACATACTTTTGCACAAACTTAATATACTCTATGTACCTTCGGTACAGAGTATAAAAACACAAACTTTTTTACATAAATTGTTTTACACGTCTGTTCCGTTCGGCGTGGAGTTGGATACTGAGTCATTGTTTGGTCAGTAAGTGTCTGTATAGGTGCGCGCAGTTCTCTGTGTCCGATTTGTAGTTAAGCCTTTTGTCAGTGTGTGTGTCTATAATATACAACATCTCAAGAGTGAAGCGTTTGCTGTAGTGGTTTTCTTGCTGTAGGATTGTTGTTGCTTCAAAATTCGGCGAGTGTGCGCTCTCCGTACTCTGAGTTTGTAGTCTGATTTGTGTTGAGATATAGATTTTACCTAAATTAGTTTTGCATATTCGACATATTTTGCATATTCGAAATTTAATCGCATATTTTATACGTAGGCTTCAAAAGAAAAGTTTTTAAATATTCAACCAGTTTAAAATATGATTTTGCATAAAATCCGGGGTCTAATTATAATTTTGACCAGAAGTTAGCAAAGCATAGAAGGAATCATCTCTGACCACATAACGTATGACGAGCTGAGTCGATTGAGCTTTGTCCGTCCATATATCTGTCCTTTACTACGCTTACTATTCTCTCAGTTTTGAAGCTATCTAGCTGAAATTCGGCACAGTGTCTGTTTTGACTACTCGCTGCTAATATGTCGGAGCCGCCCGTGTGGAAGGACTACTTCTTGTAGTTGCTATAGATAAACGATCGGTTGGAAAATGGGTTTAAGTGAGAAAAACTTTTGTTTTTAACGTTAATATTATATGGCCCAGCGGTTAGAGTGCTGGACTGCTGGACGGGACGTCGTGGGTTTGATCCCGCCTCTGAACATCTAATAATAAAAGTTTTTTTCAATCGGGAACAGTTGGAGCATTTTTTTTGCAGTGTATTAAAACTTCGGCACAGACGAAGTAAGCTTTGCTTTCTCGTTTTTATTACTGGTCAAACAAGTTGGGATTTTAACTGTTAACTATTTATTCATTTAGTTAAATGTGCTTACCAGATTGAGACGTGTGCTTTAAAATGTCTTCTCAATTGACTTGCATCGTTGTTTTGCTAAGTTGTTCATACTTTGTCGAAGTGGTAGGTAAGATTTGTCTTAGTCTGCCTACATTTGAATTAATCGCAACCTTTTACAGATGTCCCAGAGCTCATCAGTTGATAAGGTAAGATAATTTTTAAATCTGGATTTTTAAAATTGCATTCGAACTTTTCAGCTGCGCACATTGAGGGATACGCGCAATATTCCAACTTTTAAGTTTCAAGCAATTGGGGAAAATTCAGGCGAGTTGCATTTATCAGAGGTAAGCTTCGGTAACTCATCTGAGTGTTGGCCTGTATACAATAAATTGATTTCAACGGCCATAGACTTACTCTTTTAAAACTTCTTATTAAATGTTCATTTAACAGCATTCAACTGCAGTGGTGCACCACCAAGAAGTGCAGCCGTCTGACGATGAAATGCCAGTAAGTATTTTTGCTGGTTTTTGGTTTCTTCTATTGAGTTATATCTACTATTAGAAGAAAGCCTTGGTGTGCACTGAAATTATACCACTAATTGTTTCTTATATTTTCAGATGAATGCTTCAGGCGAAGATTCTGAAAGTTGCAACACAAGTTGCTCACTTTGGAAACAATTTAAAAGTAAATTTGTGGCATCCTAAAAACAGAATTATTCTACTTTGAATATTTTGTAAATTTAATAGCCTTTAATAAAATAAAAAGTTTCAGCATATGATACGTTTTTAATTAAGATTAGCAATTAAGAAAAGTTTAAGCTCCAAAGTTTTAATAATCACGCAGAGCGCCTCAGCTGCACATTTATTCGAATAAAAGGCGAAAAGGACATCTTTCCGCAGTCCAACAACAATAATTGTAAATACAATCATTAGGCGCCATCTGCTTATGAGGGCTGACGTCGATACGCAATTCACTTTGAAGCGAGCCAGTTGGACTAATTGCGACGTCAGCTTATGCGTGTCCGCGAGTCGAAGCGGGACTATTTCTAATACGCTGAGTCCACCGAGTATTTGATGGCGCATTGTTTTTTAAAAAGAATAACGGCCTGGGCGTCGATGTCCTAAAAGGCTTGTTTAAATCCTAAAATGGTTATTTCAAGTACGGATCTTATATGAAAAAATGAAAAGTTACATAGAGTTCTTGTGCGATGCTTTGGGTCAAAAATGACTTTAAAGTCAACCTCAGTCATTTTTAATGCTATCTTTTTTTGGATTAAATGTAGTACGAATATCAAGCTTAAATCAATATGAAATCTTCTTCATTGGATCCGACTGAGGGATCAAATCGAGCTCGAAGTGCAAGATAAAATCAATTCCGTGTGAGCTAAAGTCGGCATTAAGAGAATAATTCCGGGATCGAAAAATCCGTACTCACAATCCGTACCGACTTCTAAGATCGTTTGTGTATTCGGCGACCTTTAATCATGGCCCAGCATTCGTGAAACATGAAAGTTAAAATATATTTGCTTTTTAAGTATTTGGAAAGATTATTTAAGTCTGGCGCCAAACAAAACAGAGAATACTTATGGGGGCAGTTATGTAAAGGCTCAAACCAATATGTAAACACACTAAAAAAAAATACTAGATTGTCGATGTGTACTCAGAAATACGCGAATAACTTCATTAAACGGGTTCAAAATTCATTGGGATTACATTTGTTCAACGGAAAATTAAATGGGCTTAAACTTTCAAACTTTAAAGAAAACTCGGGTAGTATAAAATTGTTAAACCAGTGGTTGTGAAAGTAGAAATTTCAAATTAAATGTTTAAAATGCTTGATCTGTAATCCGCATTTCAGTAAATGTTACGGATTACGGATTTAGTTTCCAATGCCATTGGCGGCGTAAATAAAAAATCAATACATACAAATAACTATTTCAGGTATTTCCCATATACATACATATGTACTTGCATGGATTTGCCACTCATTTGCATTGCCAAGCTTAAAGTCTATGATAACCTAGAGGGCATTGCTTAGATTATTTCATGTCAAACAAACGTATTACTTGTTTCAATGAGAGCAATATGATTTATTTGTTCCGTAACAAGGAAACGGTTTTTTGAGGTTCTAATTTAAATCGAAATTCAGCAAAATTCGCTTTCGTTCACCTACATGAGACGCTTAATCAAAACTCATAGAAACACGAAATAAAGCAACACAAAAAAATTCTTCACATGGCATTCAGCCGCAACCCAAAATTCGCTGCAATATTCTGGATAAGGACGATTGATGGTTGTCTGCCTAGTTAATTGTATGGAAGCTAACAGTCTTCTTTTTCCTGTACGCTGCTGATATATCGTAAGTGCTAGGATCCAATAAATATATCCAGTCTTAGGAAGTACCAAGATATTTGTACCCAGGTGCATACTAGTGATGTGAAAATGTCGATAAAGCCCACCATCGATAGTTTAAACATCCATAGTGAACTCCATCGATAGTATCGATAGTGCAAACGAAAAAATTTGATTTTAAATAAATGGAATGAAAATTCGCCCCCTTAATGAAAAATTAAAACCAAACTCATTTTTATAGCATATATATCCAGCCACCTTCGATAAAGGTCTTAAAAATTAGCAATTTTCTGCTGCGATACATCGATAGGGTGTTAAAACAATCGATGGTTGGCTAAATTCACAACCATTGATAGTATCGATAGCGATGTCGATGGTTTTCATACCATGATCCAGAGCCAGCTAAACAGTTCTACGATTTAAAAAAAATAATTCTTATTTATTTGAAACCAGTTGTCGAAATGCGTTGTCTTTAAACCCGCTTTTCTCGAAACCACGTTTATCCAAATGGTTCGCAGCATTTCCCAAGTTCTACTGAAACGACTTTGATGATGTCGGGCTTAATGGATGCAGAATTAATGTGGATATGGTTTGAATCTCAAACATTGGACTACTATTTTTAATATATATATATTTTTTTTACACTGGACTGCAATAAAAGTCAAAAATCGATTTCTCATTTTTTAAAGGCCGAAATTTTTACAAATTTACAGTTTTCTTCATGATTCTGCTTTGGGCCATAAAGGCTACTTACCATAATTAGGGGAGAGTCTCCGTTTGTGGACATACTTGCGTTTTCCACTAAAAACTTTTTTCCAAGTCAACATTAGGCGGTGTTATGAACATCGTTGTAAAGCTAAAGACTCTAGCTAACTTTCCTCTGAAGTAACCTATTGTTTTAGACAAATGGAACAAAATTTGCAGCTATGTATAAGAAGTGATGATTTTTGGATAAAATTTTGTTTGTACCTGGTTGTGGACACCCCTGTAAAATCGCTAGAAATGGAAAAATATGAAGTAAAATGGCCATGAATTGATAAAAACAGAACGTTTATTTATTTAAGAAGCCTTCAGCGGCAAAATGAAAAAAAAAAATGATTCCGTAATGCAATTTTTGCATTTGAAATAGCTGACCGTCATGCCAGCGCACTTCAAATGCACAGGACGATCGCAAACATCGCAACGGCTACGTTTCTGGGGGGTCTTCTTCTGGTGCGATTCAGAATTACGCTTCTCGCGTAAAACCTGGACGCTTTACGGAGAAGTCAGCACAGTGGTTTGCATTGGCTTGCGACCGCGATTCGATGGCTTTTTCGGAAAAGTTCCTTGAACCAGCCTAATTTCATCCAACAGTGATAAGCGGCTAGCCAAAGACGCTCGTGAAGTGGATGAATCGGGGGAGGTTAACACCTCTTCTTCTCGCCCAATACTTAATTAAAATTAAAAAATAAAAATTAAAATTAATTTTTGTTGAATCAGACGATGTTTTTGGTGTTGACATGGCCAAAAATGCAAAAATATTCACAAAAATGCGGTTAAAATATATTACACGAACATAAACAACGATATTTGACTGTTTTATGTCCAAACACACGCTTTAAACACAAAAAACGAGGGTGTCCACAACCGGTGCAAAAGTGTGTCCATTCTTGGAAATGGTAGCCATTTTTATTTTGTTCAGCAAATTTACACGACACAGACATTTCACTGAAACTTGATATTACATCACAAAGTACACTAAATGCACTAAATAACAAAGTATAATACTCACCTCATTTCAATGTTTTGCTTCGATTTAACGCCATGTGGAAATTGAAAAAATAGAAACTCAAAATAATTTTCACGTTTTTTTTATTTGCTCACAGCACGAAACCAATTGCGAGTTTACACTTCGGTATTGGCTCAGATTATGTGTGCTGTCAAACTACAAGTTTGACATTACTCAGTTTGGCGGCATCTGTTACCTGTCAAAAAATAGACTGGGGTGTCCACAACCAGAGCGTGTCCACAACCGGAGACTCTCCCCTACCAATTTCCCGTTTTGCTTTGAGCTGACGTAGACTCCCGGAAAGCTGCGAACCATCTAAGCACCCTTTTTTAGAAGACCCTACTTTGGAGACCGATAACTTTTTGAACAACCGTCGAATTTACACATTTTTAATTTTGTATTTTTTCTAACTTCGTCTGTACCGAAGTTTTGATACACTTGAAATAGCTTGTCCAAATGGTTGGCGACTTCGAACGAACTTTGCAGATCAGCTTAAAAACATTACATAGTACCCATTACCGTGTTTGAGAGCGATAATATTGAGAACAAACCAGTTTTTCTCACTAAAACACATTTTCCGAACGAACATTTGTATGGCAGCTACAAGAAGTAGTCATCCGATCCGAGGGACTAGTTCGCGTAGAAACAGACAGACGGACAGACAGACGGACAGACAGACGGACGACGGACGGAAGCTTAATCGACTCAGCTCGTCATGCTGATCAAGAATATATATACTTTATGTGGTCGGAGATGATTCCTTCTATGCGTTACAAACTTCTGGGCAAAATTATGCAGGCCTGTTCTCAATTCCACTTCGGTTTTCGTATAAACGTTTGTACGTTGAACTCTGTGCTGATAAGGTTATATGGAAGGTGACACTCATATCTACGGCTTCTAGATCCGGTTTCAGTAATAATGGAAATGCTCAAGCAGTTGAAACCCACAGCTCAATGCCAAGAGAATTCAATTCATAGAAAAAAGAAGGCTTGATCTAGTAGCCACAGATTTTCTTTACAACTTCCATTTGAGTAAAATGGCCAATTCAAACGTTTATACAAAAACCGAAGTGGAATTGAGAACAGACCTGATAATACACTTCTCAAGTGTATAAAAATAGAATTACAAAATCGTTTCCCAGTTTTTCTCCACAAGTTTTTAAAAAGCAGGTAAAATTTAGCAGCCTTGACCAGCACTGAGCTTTAATCATAGCGTTTCTAAGGCTGCTATATCATATAGACGTCCGATCTGCCTGATATTTGGAAAGCTGGATAAGTATAAAGCACACTTGCCAAGTGCACGGCTTCCTTTAAGGATATATTAATATTTGTTTATAAATAAACTAAATGTACTAACGAAAATGTGAAGAAGATTGCTTAAATAAGTAGAGGTCAGAAAACTATAAAAAGTTTCCACAATTGTATGTATGCCTTTGAGTTGTAAGCGTAGAACGTTTATTTTCCTGTGTGTAATTATTATGTCTTCGTTTAGAAATTACCGATCTTTCTTTATATTTTACCGGTATACCGTAATAAATATTCCGGCACCAATAAGGAACCAAATACCGAAATAATGATAGAACCCAAACGCACCAAAACCAGAACCAAAAATCGATTCGATCTGATTCCCGGTCTTAATATTTTCTTTTTAAGATTTTTCCCACAGACTCTAGAATTTTAAAATCAAGACGAAACAGTTTGGTAAAATTGATAGAATGTGGCCATTGTCACGCCCTTTTTATATTTATATATATGTATGCAGCACAGTGATCTCAATGCATTCTCAAATAAAATATAAGAATTGCCGCATCTTTAACTTAGCTATTTAATGATTTTAGCACACTTAAAATCAATCCCAAAATGCCAAATCCATGACCATCATAAATTTCTTTTCCAAATCTTGTTCATTCCTGAAGTCAACAAACCAATTGACTACATCCGCGTGCCTTTCTAGCTTTGGACCAGACAAACGGTTGACATATGCCTCCACAAGTTGCTCGATTCGATGCAATGCCTGTAACATTTTCTCCTCCACACGTTGTTCGAACTCCTCGACCCCATGTTGAAGCAGTAGACGATTCACCAGTTTATCTGTCTCGTCATATTCATCCAAGTCCAAAAGATCGCCCAGCTCATTAACCATTTCCTCAAAATCACCAAACTCATCTGAATCATCAATGGACTTGATTACATCCGTGGCGATATCAATAAAATCTTCAAATTCGGAGAGGACGCGAAGTTGAGTGTCGGGTGGCAATAAAAGTTCGGCATCATCGATCACACGTTGGAGAAGATCGATACCCTCCGTAAGGGTTTCCACTACAACGCCGCTCAACTCCTTAACTATGTCAAGCTGGAGTGTTAAAGTGTTCCAAGGGGCTGGCGACTGTCGTATGAAGAGAACTTATTATCCTGCGGATTAGTGGTTTTTTTTTATGTCCTACCACCGAGTGCAGCGCTGCTAGCACGAATATCAGACGCCACATGATTCAATATCTTTCGTAGACTACCTTTGAATCGAGTGGCTGGAGTTGCTTTTATAGACGAGATAGCTTATGTCACTAGCCTATTGAAATGATAAACTCCGCCTAGAAAATCAACGGTTAGCCATCGTGGAATCAGTTGCTAAACCTAGCTGAGCGTGATAAGAACATTCAAGTCGCATGTTGTTTACTGGAATACTTATTATTCTATTACTGCAGGGGGTAGGTAGCGTTTTAATGATGACAATTTGCCGCAGAATATTCATAGTTCTGCCAATTTAGTTGACAGATGCCGCGCCGCGCGGTGAGAGTTTACGCGAATTGCGTAGACTTATGCAGCAGGAGGACGAACAAACGGCTCTGGCAAGAGCCTTCAATGAGGATATCAACTTGTGGGCCCAATCACTAGAACTTTTGGGTGTGGACTTTGCGCAATTTGTCGAGCAATGTCGTCGTTCGGGTAGCCACTGCCAACAGCGACGTGTTCAGCGTAGATTACGAGTTCTGAGGCATAGCTACAGTGAACTACGCGCACAATTGGAGGCATTGGAGGTTAAATATGCGGGTAGGATAAGTGATGAAGAAATTTTGGAACCCACCCTGCAGGCGGTGGAGGAGGTACTGAAGCAATATGATGGTACACTGAGGCTGGTTAATGCAGAGATCTACAAATTGGTAAATCAATAGTTGCAGATTTTATACATTCGAAGTTCTTTGTTGTCTTTTTTATATCACAATTAATCAAAATAAAAGGCGGTAATAATGAAAGTCACAAGAACTCTGACTCTAAGAGTACTATTAGAGCGCTCAATAGGAGCAAAAATAAACTTTTCTTTTAAACTAGTGCTAACATTGCCATGTCATTGGATGTCAGCGCTACACTGTCACTACGAAAAAAGCGCTTTAAAGCGCTCCGCTCGCAATAAAAAAAGCTCTAGAAAGCGCTACACTGTCACTGCCGAAAAAGCTCTTTAAAGCGCTCTGAGTCCCACTGTAAAAAGAGCACTAGGAAGCGCCCGCTCCGCTCCCAAAGGAAAAAGGGGTCAAAAAGCGCTCCAAAACATACAAAAAATAAAAAGAAGAATTTCAATTATGGTGAGGTAGTGATGGAGGATGGGAAGAGGTGTGGGAAGGTAAAGGGAGGGGGAAGGGAAGGGGAGAAATTTAAGGGGAGGGGGAAGGGTTGACGGGAGGGCATAGTCTTGTTTCTGAAAAATGTAGAACTTAAAATTTTTTTTATTTTTATGTTTAATTACCTTTACTGGGATTCGAACTCAGGACTTCGGGCTCTTAAACACAAATGCCGGCGTCGTAGCCCATACGTCTATTCAGGGCTCGCGTGACGGCAGCAGCAAGTCTCAGTTAAGAACACAGATAATTGTTAATTATGTTCGACATTGAATTAAAAATTTTTATACCCGTTACTCGTAGAGTAAAGTCGTGCAAATGTATGTAACAGGCAGAAAGAATCATTTCCGACCATATAAAGTATATATATTCTTGATCAGAATCAACAGCCGAGTCGATCTCAGAGACTATAAGAGCTACCTCCGCTATTTCTTATCCGATCTTGATGAAAATTTCAGGGATTATAGATATTGCTAATATTTTAAGTTTCAAATTTGAAATCGATATCTTTAAAAATGTGTGAGGTGGGCGTGGCAAACATTTGAAACAGACTTGATCTGCGTGCAGACAATAGGAGTCAACATGTCAAGTTTGGCGGCTCTAGCTCTTATAGTCTCTGAGATCGACTCGGCTGCTGATGCTGATCAAGAATATATATGCTTTATATGGTCGGAAATGATTCCTTCTGCCTGTTACATACATTTGCACGACTTTAGTATACCCTTTTTACTCTACGAGTAACGGGTATAAAAATTTTAACTAAAAATCGTGTTACTGTGTGTCCGCAAGGGAAAATAGAACAGAATGAATTCCAATAATTTGGTTTTTCAAACTTTGCTTTATAAACAGAGTTTTTCACGCCCATTAATTTGATAAAAAAAATACCTTTACGACCGCAACGGCATTAAAATACTTTAAAAAAAATTTAAATGGTTTTTTAATTAATTTAATTTTAATACTTTGTTTTTAGACTTTTCTTTGGTTATTATGCAAAATTCGCTAAACAATGTGGAAATGCACATTAGCCCCAGGGTCGACTTTTATTTTTTGTAACGTCCGCAACGGAACTTTAAACAAGCATAACTTTTTTTTCAAAAACAGATAAATTTTTATTTGAAATTGCGTTTGAAAGTACTTTAACAAGCAATTTTCAAATTTTAATTTTGAATTAATTCCACCTAAATTTACCAAATCTCCCACTGCGCAGAACAAAATAAAAAAAAATGACTCAGAAGTGTTGTAAAATAACTGCTTTCGTGGAGCAATATTTACAAGGAGAGTTGAGCACTACAACTGAGCGCTTTCGTGGAGCAGTACTTACAAGGAGAGTTGAGCGCTCCAGTGGAGCGCTTTTGGGTTGATGATGGGTGCTAAAAAATTGCTGTTGTTTGGTGAGCTTTTACCGATTATTTTTACTTTACACTAGGCTCCAAGATCCACGGTTTTAAAAAGAAAAAAAGTTACCTGGGTTAAAATTAAATTAAAATTAAATTAAATTAGAGTCTTTTTCTACTGCACGCTACTACAGCCGCCCTGATCGGATGACTATCTCCTTTGTAGCTGCCATAGGAACCATCAGGAAAAATTTGCTTAAGTCAGAAAAACGTTTTTGCTTTCAATGTTAGCGTCACCAAACTCATCCATTATTAATATTTAAAAATAGAGAGAAGCTAACTTCGGCTCGCACGAAGTTTATATACCCGTGGGGCATGACATATATAAATTATAAAAATGGTTTGCTTTATTGGCCAATAATATTTTCAACAATTAACTAGTCAGTGATTAGATATTTATCTTTTACATCTGAAAGACTGTATCAATATATTTATCAATTTACATTTTAATTTAGAATTACCCAAGGAACAGACTTTTTCTTCGTAACACTAATGAATATTAGTGGTGAAGTACCATCCAGCACTTAGCAGTGCGCCATCAGAATTTTCTTGTGTTAAATTTACTTTTGGCACAATATATGAAGTCATCTATCGATTTAATATTTGCTTCGGAATGTTCCGGAACCGTTCTGTGGAATAATAAAAGGGCAGGTTCAGGATCATCTATAATATCTTATTTTGAGCAGTTTGTGTTAAATGTCTATGCAAGAACAACCAGAAAGTAAAGTAGCATGGCATTCGTGAAAGCTCCTTTCACGTGCTAACACGTGTTTGATTTATTGTTGTTTGTGTTTAGTCGTTCCTGAGTTATAGCGGCGCAAAACATGGAGCAAAATAAAGAGAAAATACGGCATATTTTACAGTACTACTACGATAAAGGCAAAAATGCATCTCATGCTGCCAATAAAATTTGTGCAGTTTATGGACCCGATACAGTTTCCATTTCCACCGCACAACGATGGTTTCAACGTTTTCGTTCTGGTGCAGAGGTGATCGAAGATGCGCCACGGTCCGGAAGACCTGTCGTCGAAAATTGCGATAAAATCGCTGAATTGATCGAAAGAGACCGGCATAGTAGCAGCCGCAGCATCGGCCAAGAGCTGGGCATGAGTCATCAAACCGTTATAAACCATTTGAAGAAGCTTTGATTCAAAAAGAAGCTCGATGTATGGGTGCCACACGACTTGACGCAAAAAAACATTTTTGCCCGTATGGATGCATGCGAATCGCTTCTGAATCGCAACAAAATCGACCTGTTTTTGAAGCGGATGGTGACTGGCGATGAAAAGTGGGTCACTTACGACAACGTGAAGCGCAAACGGTCGTGGTCGAAAAGCGGGTGGAGCTGCCCAGACGGTGGCCAAGCCTGGATTGACGGCCAGGAAGGTTCTTCTGTGTGTTTGGTGGGGATTGGCGGGAATCATCCACTATGAGCTGCTCCCCTATGGCCAAACGATCAATTCGGACCTAAACTGCCAACAACTGGACCGCTTGAATGCAGCACTCATGCAGAAGAGGCCATCTTTGATCAACAGAGGCCGAATTGTCTTCCATCAGGACAACGCCAGGCCACACACATCTTTGGTGACGCGCCAGAAGCTCCGGGAGCTCGGATGGGAGGTTCTTTTGCATCCACCGTATAGTCCGGATCTCGCACCAAGCGATTACCACCTATTTCTGTCCATGGCGAACGAGCTTGGTAGTCGGAAGTTGTCCACAAGAGAGTCCTTGAGAATTGGCGTCTCCGTGTTTTTTGCCAATAGGGAAGCGAGCTTCTATAAGAGAACCAAAAGAGTTCTACTTGCATTTATTTATCTTTGTTGACGGATCCTTACTATTTTAAATTAACTATAATAAATAAACACTATAAACAGTATATATATTCTTGATTAGCATCAACAGCCGAGTCGATATAGCCATGTCCGTCTGTCCGTTTGTCTGTCCGTCCGTCCGTATGAACAAACAGATCTCAGAGATGGTAAGAGATAAAGGTTTGACATGTATGGGACAAATGCTTCTTATACTTGCAGGCAGATCAAGTTTATTTTCAATTTTTGCCACGCCCCCTCCCGCCCCCGCAATTTGGAAAAAACGTCATATCTCCCACAGTTTTGTAGGTAGATGATTCGTACCTTCTAGAGATAGTTATTTATTTGTAATATGTATCTATTTGCCGAAGAAATGATAAAGATCGGATGAGCGGTTCGCGAGTTATGATCTAATAAGTGAATTACCCCCCGCCAATCAAGAATCAAGAATTAACCATTGGGAGAAGAAGCTAGAATTGATCAACCCTTCAACTGTCCCTATTAAACTATCGCTAGCATGTATAAATGTGTCTACGAGTAGAATTTCTACATCTGAAGGAAAAAAAGTTAGGCTTTCTGCGAAGGCAGGCTGATTACCTTGGACAAACAAGCTTTCTTTTTCAAAACTGAAGAAAGTCGCTCCATTAGCGGATCTTGTATTAAAGCTCGATTCGTTCTCCGAAGCTTACGTATTGGGACCTACCAAATCCAGAACTGATATTCACGGAGCATATGTCAAAAAGATTTTTATTAATGCACTTCATCTGCAGTTCTAATCATTCCCTCATATCCAATTTCATTAAAAACACATGGATTGATCGTCAAATAGATATCGAGCATACACTTTTCGAAGTATTTAATAACTAAGGCTTTTGAAGAAACATTATCTATTATACATGGATTTCAGCTAAACAAGATTTCTCTTCTGCCTTATTGTTAAAACATTCTGTTATTTGGATCTTTGAAAAAAAAAATTGATGATACAACTTAAGAACTTTTCCATACTCCCGCAGCCACACCCTCAACTAGAGCTTTTGCCAGCTTGGTGTAGTCCATTAATTGCAGTTCCGGAATTTGTATTTGCAAGTCACGTGGAAATTCTATGTAGGATCTAACCAGGCTATCATCGGTTTCCTTCTCCCAACGTGTCACATTCTGCATTAGCTCTGCCTTGACCTGCCCACTGAGCTTTAAATATTTCTCCAAATGTATCCTGAGCTTAGAGTAGAAATTGCGTATTGCAGCCTTTTCACCAGGCAAAACTTCACTTAACAATTTATCTGGACTTGACTGCATCATTAAATCACTATTAATCCAGGCAAAGATATAATATGCTGTACTATAGTAATCCTCATTGCTGAATATAGTATCCAAATCCTCGAAATACTGCTTGTCGATGAGCGCACTGTCGTTCAGTTGGGGCAGACGTTGATAGGCATCTTCGATGGTGCGCTGAAGCACTTGATTATAAAGCCGTTCAATACCCTCCACCACTGAGCGAGATAGGGAGGAAGGTGTAGAGTTCACCTGGGACTGCCTCATCGAAATTCAAATCAATATCAATAATATTATCAACTAATGAACTTGTTTACTTACCCAACAGATAAGGCCGCAGACCATGAGGCTGATAAGGAGCTCTGATCTAGACATCTTGCCACTATCGCCACCAAATACAGACTGAGTCGCTGTTCGGACTCAACGCGGACTCAAGCAAAACAATCGATAGGTCTTTAGTTTGGGTTTTTATTAAGCGCTTTAGCAAAGCCATAAATAGAAAAAATCTCGCATATGAATTTTGTAAAATGAGCAAAATGTACAATAATTGCTCTAAATGATATTATTCTCTTCATTAATTTCAATTAGGCTAACTAGAAAAAAAGAGTTTTGCGCAGAGCCGAGTAGAGATATTGAGTTTATCATTTTCACAATTACATTTGATTAGTAACTAGCATACATTTCAATTAAGCTAATAAATTACATAACAATTAGGCTTTACTAAGTATATACTTAGGTTAGTTGTTGACATTTTAGACTATAATTTCGTATTTACAGTTGGCAAAACAAAGTTGGGAAATATACATGCTTAGCTACCAGACTTACAGTCAATCGGTTAATGGAACATTACTGAGAAGATATTAGTTGTTTATTTTACAGTTTCTTTGAACTACTTTCAGCAACAATACATCTATTTTATTTCTAGACTTTACAAAAATAGTGAAATGAAACAGACCAGAAATAATCAGACCAATAATTGGGTTGTGAATTATATTTTTACAAAATGTCGTTTAAAAAAACTTAAAAAACTGCCTCAGAATTTATACCTTGCAATTTTCGAGGAACTAGTAAATTGAATAATCTTAATTGAATTTTAGTTTTCAAACTGATTTTTAATCATAGAAGAATTCCTTTTCTGAACCCGTTGGGAAAAGTTAATATTTTTATATGAATAACAGCTTGAATTACTCTTGCTAGCAATATCCGTCCGTATGAACCAGATTCCGCCACTTCCCTATCTTCTGTGCATAGAACACAGCTCTGCGGCAGCGACGTCAACCGCCACCGTTGGTATAAGCTTCTTCTTGCGCTCTAAAGTCAGTGCCCAAAAAACACACACACGCAAAGCCCAAATGAGCATGTGTGTTTCACCGGGCCCCTGGTATGAAAAAGAGATCTCAGAAATGGTACGGAAGATTTGACTTGTGCTGGAGATTAACTTCTTATACTTGCAGGCAGGATTTAATTTATTTTCACTGTCTCCCACAGTTTCGTAGATAGATGGTTCGTACCTTTTTGAGATATATAATAACAAAAGTTTACTAATTATTAATTTTTTTTAATCCTCTACAATTCATTGTCACTCCTTTTGTAAAATCACGCGCTGAATCCGAATATGGCGCTTATATTTCTCAGTAGAACAGATTTCGAGATAATCCCAAATTACCGTTTTTCGCATTTTTGTAAAAGGACCTCTCGCTTAATTTCAAATATCTAAATTATCTAAAATTTTTGTAGACCAAATTAAAGTAATATATTACTCAATGTTTGTACATCATATGCAAATTGTGGTGTATCTGCTAATTACAAAGATAACGAGAATTTTGTTTCATTTTTTATCGAAAATTTAAAAAAACGTAAATTACACCGTTATTTTCACCAAGAAATTTTTTTTTAATTTCTTTCCTTTGAGATTTAATACTGGTTAACAAATTCCAAAAAGTGTTATACATCGAAATCTGTGGGAAATTGTAGAAGTTATTAGTATTCATCTAAAAAATGAGCAATTTAATTTTACCGTTCAAGTGGTATTAAAAATGTCTATGGTCCCTTTTGTTCCGTCGTTTGTGTGTAGAGTTTTTGAATTTGTTGAAGAGCTTTTAGAGTTCAGCCCAGATACTAGTTGATCTGTTTTATATTGATATTGGTCTGACTCCTAGGTAACTGAACAGCATGACTTATTTGAATTAACCGATGACTTAGAAAACTATAAAGAAAAATCCCTTCTGCCAAAGTGGACTTAACGATCTAATAAGAGAACTAGATCTTTCAAAAGAAAAATCGGATGCATTTGCATATCTGAAGAGTGTGTTCCCTTACCTATCCGAGGCAAAGATCAAAGAGGGTGTGTATGTTGGGCCGCAAAATAAAAAAACTTTTCGAGGACCCACAATTAAATTTAATGTTGTCCAAGGATGAGGGGGACGCATGGAATTCGTTCCGTTGTGTTGCCACATCATTTCTTGGAAATTTCAGAAGTCCTATCTACAAAGTAGTCGTCGCAAATTTAATAAGAAACTATGAGAAAAAAAGTAAAGTTCGTATATTAAATTAAAGTTTTCATTACATTCAAACGTTAGACATTGTATTGCAAACAAGAGTAAAAATGTCGTTGAAACTTAATTTTTTGGACTCTTATTTGGATTTCTTCCCTGAAAACCTCGGTGATGAGAGCGATGAGCATGGTGAACGATTTCATTAGGATATGAAGAGTATAGAACCTATAGAACCCCACTATCAAGGATTTTGGGATGAGGCCATGATGGGTGACTTTTGTTCGTTAATACGAGTGAGGAAGACTGTATACACAAAAACGGCGGACAAAAGGGACCATAGACATTTTTAATACCACTTGAACGGTAAAACTAAAATTGCTCATTTTTTAGATGAATGCTAATAACTTCTACAATTTCCAACAGATTTCGATTTTTGAACACTTTTTGGATTTATTATACATTAGGTTACATCATGTAGGTGAAAATAACGGTGTAATTTACAGTTTTTTCAAGTTTTCGATAAAAAGTTGATTATAGCCGGCTCTAGGTCGTGAATAAAAACACAACGATTGAAAGATAATTTTATTAGCTTTAATTTGGTGCACAAAACTTGTTCATAAATTTTTAGATAATTAAGATATTTGAAATTAAGTGAGAGGTCCTTTTTCAAAAATGCGAAAAACGGTAATTTGGGATTATCTAGAAATCTGTTTTACTGTGAAATTTATAAGCTCCATATTCGGATTCAGCGCGTGATTTTACATAAGGAGTGACAACAAATTGTAGAGGATGAAAAATCGTGTTAACTTGTGTAAATCAGCATTATTTAGAATGATCGATAGTCAAGTTATGAGCAAAAGAAAGTTAGCTTGTTTTGTTCTTGTATTTCATTGATTTTTTTGTTGTAAAAAGCTTGAAGTAACGTCCATAATAGACTTACGATAAAACAATTACAAGTTCTTACTCTTTAACTTTTGGATGAGTCAGACTTTTAAGATAGCTTCAATAGACGTCTATACTACAGAACGATTAGTTCTGAAACACAGGTAATTGCTATGCACAACCTTACCAAATATAATTAGGAGTGATAAGGATAAGGGCTAAGAAAAGAAACATTCATTGAGAAAAGCTAAGAGTATTGGTCCGGCTTTACAGCATATGCTATATTTTTTGTCATCTTCTTTCACTTTAGTGAAATTTTGTAGCCCTAATCCGGATTGAAGCAAAATTGTTATGTAGGGATCGGAACTAGAGGTGGCAGAAAATCAATATTCAGGGCATCGATTTTATATTAACATTTCAGTAAAAACATCGACTACAATCGATTAAAGTAGGTCTCCTATTTTCACAGTATTCATCGATTAAGGGTCGATTTCTCATTTTCTACATAGAGCTCACATAAACTAACACGTAACAAAGTAAAATCTGACTCATAACAGCTATCTGAAGAAGAGAAATTGGCTTTACGACTATAAGTATTTGTCACAGCTGTCAATATATGCCTGTCCACTAGACCGGACTTTTCTCCATACGATTTTCAACATGTGACGATCTGTGCACAACATGGCTCAAAAAATTCAGTACATTTTATAGAAATTTGATCAAAAATCCAAAATCCGATATATTGAGGTTTGATGGCCTCGAGAAGGATTTAAAAGTTCTAATTTCTCCTTGATTTATCTTTGAATTGTCAATGTAGACAGAGACCTTTCACAAAAGTGTCGAACAAATAAATTAAATATCAAATAAGAATTGTCAAGTAAGTTCGGGCCCCCTGGGCTATCGTTGGGGATCTCTGGTTTATATAATCTACAAGTGCGTAGTTGAATATGGCATTAATATTTTTCCTTTACAGTACATATTTGTGTTGTTTGAAGGCAATAAGGATATGCCATAATCAGCAATAATCATCAATTTGGTGCCGTCCGATTGTGTTGCTGAATCAATTGTACGACATGTTGAAATAATTTTTTTTACAATTTTTCACAAAAATTTTTGTCCGCCTACTATGACGTACCTTGCGGCTCAAAAACAAAATTAAGGGGAAATTTGAACTTTTAAAGCCTTCTCGGGGCCATCAAACCTTAATATATCTGACTTTGGATTTTTGATGAATTTTCTATAAAATATACTGAGTTTTTTGAGCCATGTTGTGCAAAGAACTAGACAAAATATT
Organism: Lordiphosa stackelbergi; assembly: GCA_018904235.1. NCBI lineage: Eukaryota > Metazoa > Arthropoda > Insecta > Diptera > Drosophilidae > Lordiphosa > Lordiphosa stackelbergi. Next base: position 70,102 of record JAEIFU010000089.1, on the reverse strand, counting down.
ACTTTTCATATAAGGCAGGTACGGTCTACTGTCCACTCGTCCGTCTGTTTGAACAACTAATTCTCAGATACTAGAAGAGATGGAGCAACAAAATTTAAAATGTCAGATCAATTTTATTTAAAATTTTTGTCACGCTCCTTCCCGCCTCCGCAAAACTCAAACCTAATCTCTGAAATTTTCATAAAAATTGGAAATCAAATAGCAGAGATATCCAAAAATCAAACTTCGTCAAATATTGGGGGTCCCAGTCTCTAACGCTTTCATAAAAATCGGATAATAAACAGCAAAAAATCAACTTTCGTCAAATATTTAGGGTCTGCATGCGCAGTCTTATAAAATAATGTTAATATGTTAACGAGAACTTCCAAACTATCCACTGTATTCTCGCACTAACACCAATATTTGTTGTTCTAAAACAATATTATAAATGAATTTGACTTATTTTTCAAACCATTTATAATTTTTTCTTACCCTTAGAACGAATTTGACCGGCGACGCTTCGATTCAAACATGGAAAAAATTGATTCTCAATCCAATATATCGAAGTTTTTTGTCAGAATCTGAAAGGGATTTTTGTGGATAGGGGCCACTCGAGACGGGAAGGTTTATTCTCTCATTCAGATATGGCTTCGCTGTAACCAAGCTGAAGTTCTCAGCACCCGTTTTAGGTTGTGTGCTTTATCTACAGTTTAACTCAGAGTACGAACGGATATTTGCAATAATAAGACATTAAACGAGTCACGCGGTAATTTCTATGCTGTCATTGATACATCATGATTGTTTCAATATAATAATTAGTTTAAAGATTTTTTTATATACTTTGAGCTTAAGTTACACTTACTGATACACATATGTATATTTTAACTGTTTCTTAGACTCACTTAATATTAATATTAAGTTTATATTCAGAATTACACGCTTACCATGTGAGTACTCGTTACGTTGTACTCGTACTCACATAATTAATATTTCTTAAATAAATACAAGTTTAAAATTGACGCAAGCTTAATTGAAATAAATTTTGATGCTTACTTAACTAAAATTGGCTTACCCTACATTATTATTTTTTTTAATATGTTCCAGCATTCAAAGTGTGAGAAATTTAAATAACAATCGCGTATGTATGTATTGTTAGGTACATTTGAGTTCTTGAAACACCAAGTTGCATATTGATAACGTTTGATATATGTATTCATGTATGTATGGAAAGATTTTTTAATATTGCATCTGTTTGAGCATTGTACTTGAAGTTTTATAGATTTCTTGTAGTTGCAGCCATTGTTATATTAGTAGGTAGATAATGTACATATACAGTACAATATATGTATGTACTTAATTCTTAGTAACTATATATGAGGACTGTTTTGGTTCTCGCAAATATTGGGAAGTAAGGTAATTCAGAGTTTAAATGCAATAATTTATTGTTTGAAGAAACAGAAGTATTTGAAAATTTAACTTTGGAAATAATGTGCTAAGATTGCCACATTTAATTCTTAATTGATGTGTGTCACATAGTTTATAATAATTAATGTTTATCTCTCTCTCCCTCTCAGTATTTCAAAAGCGACGTTCTAAAATCATTTCTAATTGGCCATGATTTTGGTCGGATTCTTTCATTCTTAAAACCCAAACTGTGGTGAAAAAAGGTAAAGTGTTTATGAAAAAAGAAAATATTAATTTTATTTTTTAATCCTCATAAATGCTCATCGTATCCACACCTGCCCTAAAATCAAAAACTTCATGAAGGACTCCATGAAGGACACTTCGTCTTGTAAATGCGGACTAATACACTAGTTTTTAGCAAAAAAAGATCCATTTCTACTGAAAATATGGCAACTTTTTTATATATGAACCTTTTTAATTTTTTCGGTAGGTGCCTTACATTTTAAGCCATTTCTCACTTCATTATAGTCAGATGGAATCATGCAAGATATGAACCAAATGGTAATTAAATTCTCAATTATCCAACAAAACTCTATTTTCAAATCGGTATAGCAGATTGAATCCAATAATGAAAAAATATTAAAAAAAATCGATTTCTTCCTCGAATACGAAATTAATTTAATTTCCAAACGCCTAGGCAAAATATTTTAAAATTCTAAACTGTAACTATAACTAAGATATCGATGAACAAAATCAATAAACAAATACTGGAGCTGTGATAAGTTGATTGCTGGAAAAAGCGAAATTCTTAAGATTTTTGAAAAATATATTTTCATTTGCTTCAACTTTTGTTCTGTTCTTAATTTTTTTTTTTTCTGATCTGTATTTTCGCTCACTTCTATTATTGACCAAAAAAAAAAAAAAAAAAAAAAATAATATTTGTTAAGCTATGGTCCCACAGGCAAATAATTTGCCCAAGTTTTCATAAAAATTTCTCTAAATAGCCATGGTTACAGATTTTACACAACTTAAAACTAAAACTATGGTTCCATATGTAAGCAATTTGATCAAAAATAGCCGATAAGTTTCCTAAGTTGGCCTATTTAGGCAATTTTTCATCAAAATTTGGGCAAATTATTTGCCTGTGGGACCTTAGCTTAAACACTTCAAATATTCAGATTTCATTCCACTCAAAATGATCCAACTAACATTTTTATAAATAGATTTTCCTCACCAATACCTTATTATCTTGGTAGAACAGTGATTTTGGATTAAATGGAAAAAACACGTTTCCTAACTTTAAGCTCCCGTAACTGGCAAACGGTGCATGTCCGACCCCATAAGTATTTCCCGACTCGAACCTGTTCGGTTCAAAACCGGCTTCCAGCCCTGTTTATGATTTTGGGTACATTTTATTTGCTGTTAAACAAAATCATAAGCGTAAAGAAGGGACGACCGAAACGGAGATGGGAAGCCCGGGTAAGGCAAGACATTGCCAAGCTTGGTGTGAAGAACTGGTGCCAGCACGCACGAAACACAAACGACTGGCGGGTATTAATAGCAGCGGCCGAGACCCTATAAATATCGGGCCAAAGAAGAAAAAAAATAACTAACTTTCAGCTTTTTTAACTGAGTGAGTAAAAGCCGGCAAAAAGACGTACAAGTGGACTAGGCTTAAGAGACTGAATTCGTCGTTTTTATCACGTTAATAAATTATTTTTTTTTAATGCGTGGCAAACTTTTGATCAAAAGTAATATGCGTGGGTATAAAAGTAAAAATAAATTGAGTATAAGAATATGATTGATGTTTGTATTGCATATTTTGACAGTTTTTAATGCAACATTTTCAAGATTAATTTTAGTTATACATGGCAATCAAATCGATGCTATGTCCATGTGTTATTTAATTATGTGATTTCTAAGGTAAACTTTAAATTGAAATTTGCAGCAGCTGTTCGTCTACTTTAGAGATCAAAGATAATATCAAAAAATGATTAATTTAAAAAATCGAAATATTTGCGAAAATCAAAACAGTTCGCATAGAATTATTTAATATCTTACTCGTGTTTTTTTTTCAAGGTACATTTGACATTTTGACTTTTATAGGGCCCACCAAAGGGCCGCAAAAGCATTATAACAATTTTAAAAATAAATTTTTGATAATTTCAACGTAAATAAATTTTGGTTTCGTTTTGTATGTTTTTCCCTGACCTAAGCTAATTATTATTGTTATTGTTAGTAAGTAAATAGTAAGTAGTTAGTATGAAAATATACATATATATTTATGTTACGCATACATTTAAATTCTTGTATCTAGAAGACAGTCCATTGAGTAGAGCTTACAATTACAGTTTCACTAAAAGAATGTAGAAATGTTTGGGAATTTTTGGAAAATTATATAACGAAGACTTATTCTATTCACATATTTATATACATTGTTTAAGTACTAAAGGTAAATACATTTAATTTTGTTGTCATTTACCTAGCCTATTTCACCTACACAGCTTTTTTACCCACCTCATACTTCTATTTTGAACTTCTCGGCTCTTTGGCCCTATTGTCCTCAAAACACCTACATATACATAGATCTATGTAAGTATGTCACAGACCCGTTCGATTTGTTTTTTCCATACGCATGTCAAATGAAAAAAGAAACAAAATTAGGATTGTGTTTGACAATAAAATTGTTTTTATTAGATAAAATTATATTTAAGAGTTAAGTCCAAAATGCAGTTCCGTCGTTACAAACGTAAAAAAACTAATGTAAATTAAATGCCAACTACGTGGGTTTCTAGGAAAAGTGTAGAGGAAACAAATGTTACAAAAGAGGGATAAGTTTACAGCTGGAGAGATATTTTTTGTATTACTTTTTATCACAATTGCGTATGAAAAATTTCTTTAATTGCTAGAAACCGCCACGCCCACCACTGCCTCCGCTGCTGGAATGAGTTATGGATCCTGCTGTGGATTGCGGTACCAATATGCGCGGTAGGGTCAGTGAACGCTTGGGAAAGCTGTGTCTGTCGCTCGGTTCAGGCGCCGGCAATGGCTCATTCTCGTCCCTGTTCTCCTGCATTGCCCGCTCTGGGTTGGCGTCTGGATGTGGCGTGTGTCACGCATATGACTGTGCCGTTTGTGGCATCATGCCGGCGGTATAGCCACCGTCTATGCCCGGAGGACGTTCTACCAGATTCTTGAGACGACCACGTAGCTCCTCCAAGCTCTTCGACTTGGCCTTGTTAATGCGCTTGTATTTGACATCCTTCGGCTTGGTCACCGAGCGATGATTGGACATGACGCGATTGTAGTTGGTTACCTAAGTGGAAGATGAAAGAGGAGAAAATGTGTTTGAAAAACTGTAATCGTAACAACTAAGAGTGCTGCAGTCGAGTGACCTGTCTGCAAAATACATTGTACCAAATAAAGTTATTCCTGTGGCTCCATAAGGGGCTTAATATTGAGTTAACTTCTTCTCATGATTTGTAATTTACGGTTATTGCCTGTTTTTCATTTCAAGCTTGCTTCTGCTTTCTGTGTATTTTAAAGTCATGTCTTTATTTTCCCATAGAGACGATTGCTCTTAAAAAATAGAATTGTGTGATAACTTCTTTGTTTGTGGTGGTACCTAAGCCGAATTTAAAAGTATTGATATTTGACTGTCCTCCATAAAATATGTAAAACTCAAAAGAAACACATAGCTATTTGACATCAGCAACCAGTTGGATGAATATTTCTTCTATTAAAATCTCTTACCCTTTGTAAGCCACAACCTCCAAATTATATATTTATCAGTTCTAAATGTTCCCCCACAATATATTTAAGTTTCAGCACAACTGTTACATTTTATCAAGTAGCTGTCCCAAAAAGTGTTGCTCTTGAAATGGAATCTAGTGAGAAAAACTTCTTTCCTATTAAAGGTACCTTAATTAAAATTTATACTTATGGATTTTATGTACTCCTCCATTTTATATACAGAGTTTGGGATCATCGGCACTTTCCAAGTTACGAAAATCTCTTTAAGAATTTAAAAACTTTGAAATGATCAATTCAACATAGTGTGTTCACTATGAATTTAACCCATATAGAAAATTAAATGTTGTTGAATATCGCAGAATAATTGATCCCTGAGCAGGCATCAGAAAAAAATTTTGCATCTAGTAGATTTTGCTGTTGGAGGGAGCAGTATCACTTTAAAGTAGCATACTATTTCTTTGATACATGCCCCTGTATCATGATACCTCAAATTGGCTATTATGATGCCGCATTGCTCAAGTTTAGAAGGAAGATTATTGCAAATTTATATTTGATCATGGAGCAAGTTGTTCTGCTGAACACGGTCATTGGCTTCATTAAAGTATCATTTATTGATTGGGCTTGTTGTAACTTTCAGAAGAAGCTGTAGCTTTGTCTTCTTACATATAAGGGTCTTTCTTTGATAACAAAGTTCCCATCGCTGCAAAACGATTGATGTGCCAAGCACTAAAAGAACAATCTGAGCCTGATGAGAGTACTAGAGTATTCAGTCTAGTTATACCGCCAACGAGAATGTCAAATCTAAGAGAATGGAATTTACATAACTTAATCACTGAAAACACATCTACTTTCTTTAAAAGATTCGATATCAGTCTAAAATTCATGGAAGATGACCCTTCTCTATGGTGTGAAGACGAAACTTATAAACAAAATCAAAATTTGCTACGCAACTTGCAAGTCGTCAACGATCACGCCGAGCGGGCTGTTAAGCTGTTCACTGACTTCAATAAGTCAATTACGCGTGATGAAGAAAGTAAGCAGTATTTCATGCAAGTTGTCGCTGAATATCGAAAAAATAATCCAAGTGTCAAAAAAACTAATTTGCAATTAAATTAATTCTTTTTTCATTATTTAATATGAGATATTGAAGAAAAAAACACTATTAACATGTTCGATGATCCCAATCTCTGTATATATAATGGAGGAGTACATAAAATCAATAAATATGAATTTTCATTAAGGTACATTTAATAGCAAAGAAGTTTTTCTCACTTTATTTCATTTCAAGAGCAACACTTTCTGGGACAGCTACTTGATACAATGTAGCAGTTGTGCTGAAACTTAAATATATTTTGGGGGAACATTTAGAACTGATAAATATATAATTTGGAGGTTGTAGCTTACTAAGGGTAAGAGATTTTAACAGAAGAAATTTTCATCCAACTGGTTGCTGATGTCAAATAGCTATGTGTTTCTTTTGAGTTTTACAAATTTTGTGGAGGACAGTCAAACACCAATACTTTTAAATTTCGGCTTAGGTACCACCACAAACAAAGAAGTTATCACACAATTCTATTTTTAAGAGCAATCGTCTCTATGGGAGCTTGTTGATAAATACGCGGTAAACGGAAAATTAAAATTTGTGTTATAGCTGACAATACAAAAGACACCTGTGCAAAGTTTCAGCCTTATACCCTTTAAGCCGTGGCCACCAGAATTAAGTCAAACTTTCGAACTTCCGAGGCCTCTTGCCATGGGTTTATCTACTAAGAAAATTCCGAAAAAATATGGATATTATGTTTTTGTGTCAAACTTTCAGAATCCGTCGGGACATTTTGCAATTTCCAGAATTTTTTAAATCTGGACCAGTCTAGTCCGCATATATTCCAATTTCAATTCCCTGCTATAATAGTAATTGTTCTCAATATTATTTTCACAGGTACAAATACTTTTTTTGCATTCTAGCTCCCTACTTTAACTGCTTCCATGTGCTTCTCTTACCGGATTCTTGCCATTAATGGGCTCCTGCGTGGTTGCTAAAGGTGGCTGCAATTGTGGTACCTTTACACTCAATGTTGTACAGGGAGCATCATGACTGGGCGAGCGCTTTAGGCCCATTTGACGACGCGGTACGGCTACTGAACTCATTCCATCAAAACATGTTGAATCTTTGGTTTTCTCTATTTGAGGCGTTGGACTGGTGGCGGCATCAATTTGCCCCTCAGTCGAGCTTGAACTTAAGGCCTTTTCGGAGCGATTTTTGAATTTGTCACGTTTTTCGGCCACATCCGTCGTTGGTTCTGGATCCTCTTCCACCGAGTAAACCGTTTCCAGAATGTCTGGTCGTCGCAAAAAGCAATTGTTCCTCCGGGCCGCTCCATATTTATTCAGATTCGTTTCAATGGCATCCGAAATGGAGCGAACTATGGTAATGCCATCATTGCCCAGAACTCCGCACAAGCCGCCGCCTCCACTACTTTTGCGTCGCGTGCCCAAAGTCATATTGCTGTCCGAGTCAATATCCTCCAGAACTACAGCCGAATCGGAATCATTGAGCGAGTCCAATTCATTGGCATAGCTGGCCTCAATCGTTTCCAGGCCATGATCCACTAGACGTGTGGATAAAGTATCGATGATCTTCTGTTGCCGCTGTATGGTCAGTTCCCGATGGTTGAGCAAGCTGGCGATTTGCTTTTGTTTGCGTTTCAGACGCGATTCCAGAAGCAGGAGTTGAGAGGTAAGCGCGTTCATTTGATCGGACTTTTCTTTTTGATAGCGATAGTGTTGCTGGACCTAAATGGTGAGGAAGAGTTAGGCAAGGATGCAGTCTGGTAAACCTGGTTCCCACTCACCTGCATGGCGTATGCCTTACGCCACTTCATGATGTGCTCCGTTTGGAAACGCACCTTTGAGCGCAACTCTTCGATAATGGCTCGTGCTGTATGTAAATCTTTTGGATCCTGATTCATCATGTTCAGACGCAGATTACTTGTATGACTCGAGACTGGGACAGGGGGTGGCCACTGGAATTCCAATGGCGGTTGATGTACACTTGTGGGCAATGAACCGCGCGGCTGTGCCGACTTCGTGTGTTTGGGCGTGGAGGGGACAGTGCCAGCTCCACTAGACACCATGACAGTTCCACTCGCCGTGACTGACGTTGTGGTTGTGGGTGCCGGCTGGGAGGGTTGCTTCTGTATGCTGCATGCCATACTGCTGATGGTTTTGGCAAACTGTGTCGCTCGACCTGCATACATTTGGTTGACACTGGGGTTTTCAGGGGCTGATTGTTGTGTACCACCAACTAGCTAGGCCAGCATGCAGCTCTCCAGCAGCAGTTTGATTGATGTGATGTGCACTGGCTTGGACGCAGCTAGGTGCTGGCGAAAGCGGCGTTCGCCTGAAATGGACAAAAGCAAAGTATGGCACAAGTTTTATTAATAGCAAATATTTACTCCTCGACCAGACCCAGGGAAAACTAACTACGAGAGAAAAATCCGTTCTAAATTCAAATTAAGTACAAAACTTTAAAAATTACAATAACTTTAAGCCCTCCAGTTTCAAAGGCACTTGACACTTTTGGAAACCGTGCAAGAGTCGTCATTCGAATCATTTTTGGTTTGCTTTATAGCCTAGTAATATTTAAGAAATTTAGATTAAAGCTAGTTGATCTGTGGTAATAAGATTTATTCCTTTTGGTTTATAATTTACATTTTTAAATTACCAGCCAATATTCTTTTTTTTTTGTATGTGTTATTTTACTTATTCTTATTCTTTTTTCAGATATCACGCGTGACTGGTGTCATTCTGTTATTTTTTTTTTGTTAAGAATTCTTTAACAAATCATCATGGAAAGACTAACACTCTAATTGCTCTACAACAGCTCAATGAAGTTTCGCTGTTTACGAGCCGAATTTCGTTGTCCCATTTGGGCTGATAAGCAACCGGAAAAGACTCTTGAACTACCGTTACATCCACAAAAATGCACTGTTTGGAGTCATCGGTCCGAGTACTTCCGCACCATGATAGTTCGTCGAAAAGCCAGCTGCTTAATTTATACCCGTAGCAATGCCGAAAAGAGTGATCCAAAATTGCACCATCCGAATAAACCATATACCGCGTAGTTGCAGTCAATATTTTAATGAAATTATCTTTAAAGTAAATGTCAGAGATTGTTCTTTCCGCCCAAAATAAAGATTCCACCGTCAAATTACATTTTTATACCCTTGGAGAGGGTATATTAAAATTGTCCGGATGTTTGTAACGCACAGAAGGAAGCATCTCCGACCACATAAAATTGATATAGCCATGTCCGTCTGTCCGTCCGTCCGTCCGTCTGTCCGTCTGTTTTTATGCTATCTCCTACGTCAGTTTTAATGCTATCTCAACCAAACTTTGCACGAAGTCTTTTGGTGCAAATACGCTGCACATTTGTCGGAACCGAGGATCGGATGACTATAGCATATAGCTGCCATAGGAACGATCGGTTAAAAAAATTAGTTTTAGTAAGAAAAACTTTTTTGTTTTCCATGCAAACGTGTCCGATGCTCGTAATTATAAGTTCTTTATGCTTTCACATAATTTCAGCAAGTTTTATGCAAATCGGGCAACTATATAGTATAGCTGCCATACAAAAGATAGGTCTGAAAAAAGTTTTAGTAAGAAAAATTTTTTTGTTTTCAATGCTATCGCTCCCAAACTCGTTACTGATTAATATGATATGCTAACACATAATTCTGTCAAGTCTGGTCCAAATCGGATGACTATAGCATATAGCTGCCATGGGAATGATCAGTCGAAAAAATAGTTTTAGTGAGAAAAACTTTTTTGTTTTCAATGGTAGCGTGTTTGTACGTTCCAGTTATGAATATTATCTGTCTCAACACAATTTTGGAGAATTTGATCAAAATCGGATGAATATATCGTATAGCTGCCATATAAAAAACTGGCAGGAATATATCATGCTCCAAGGGTATATAAACTTCGGTCGAGCCGAAGTTAGCTTTCCTCTATTTTTTTGTTTTATTTGTAATTAAAAAAACTTTTTAATGCATCACTGTTTTTATGGAATTTCATTCATATAGAACTGCTGAATGCACTCATTTAAATAATAATAAATGCTGCTTGTCAGGATTATAAGTAGACAGCGGATTTTGCATATTTTAAAACAGATTTTAATCCTAGTAGGCAGTAAATTACTATTGGGGAGTAAATTTTTAAACAAATTTTTTGTCATTTTCGGTACTCTATTTTGACCTACTGGGATTAAAATCTGTTTTAAAATATGCAAAATCCGCTGTCTAATTATAAGGCAATCATAGAATAAACAAAATTTTTAATTAATGATCGAGGAATTTACTCTTTATTTATAATAAATTACTTCAAACATAAAAAATTTGACAAATTTTAACTGAACGCTGTGGCCATTTGTGTCCCAATTTTAAATTTTACGTTACAGAATTAGAACTAATAACTCAAAAACTAATATTGCGAGAATCGATACAGTACACAGCAAAAAAAAAAAAAAAAAACAGCCAACCTGAAATCAAGCTTAAAAAATATGATATGATCTCGACCTTCGGATTGAAATTTCAAGTTCGCGTCGTACTGGATTCTACTTCAATCAAGTACGAAAGTCATGATATAATCCTAAATGGCAGTTATTAATCTGAAAATGCTCATTTTAAGTACGGATCCTACTTGAAAATTAAAAAAATTGAATCCCGACTCTAGATTGAAGTAAGTGCTAAATTCCAACGACAGCAAGTTCGAAACCGACTGTGGTGTAAGTTTTTTTTCACTAGCTGTTGCCTTGGAATTCCTTATCAAATATAGCACTTCCAGCATGAGAAGGTAGTTACTGAATTTCAGTCGATGGGTCAAGTCGATTGAAGAGACTTCAACAGCGACCAGCCCCCATTGTTATACAAACTAATAACCTCGAGCCGGCTAGAACTTGCTGGTGTTATAATCAAAAAGGTCATCAAAAAATACAGGCATGTTCCCGTTTGCGATTTCGATCAAATCAAGTGGAATCGGAATTGATAGCTGTTCCCGTTTCCGAAAAACGATCAAATTATTCGGTTTTAAAAGTTGTCTTTGTGAGTGAAATGAAAAGTAATTGACAATTTTCATGTAAACGGTTATATTTTTTATCTTCCATATTTTTATATTAATAGATTAGTGAATATGTAAAAGTAAAAAATTGTACAATTTTGCATATGTACACCAAAGTGGTTCCTATATTTTTTATCATTCTCCCGAATGATTTTTATAATAATGTTTTACGTGGGCCTCAAAAAACAGAAGTAAAAATAGGACGCTTCCATTTTTCAACATTTGGTGTTCATAACTTAAAGCTCAAAGTTCTAAGTCAGCTACAGCTTTTGAGAGAGCTTAGAACTGGCCGTTAATTTGAATGCAAGCTCAAAAGCGTTGCGTTGTTTCTTGAAACTTTTGTTAGTTTCGTTTCAAAACAAGAGGCGTGCCGTCTCTTATATAGAGTTTGTATTTACGCGACCTTTCTATTAATAGTGAGTCTGCTCTAGTCCGAAAGTTGTGTTGTTCACAACTGAACAACTACTTTCAAAAGACAAAGAGTCACTTAAAAGGCCCAGATAAAACTCTAATAAGATATATTTTGAGAAGATTTTAAAGTAAACATAATATTATTGGGCATTCAATTTGATTTAAAAGTAATTATTTTTAAGTTGTACCCCAGAAATTGCATGTAGACGAAATCAAAATCGATCGAAATGAAACCGAGCTATTCGCAATCCCGCATCAGCGCTTGCGCAGTGCTGATCGAAATTGTTTATGTTACCATTGCTGAATTATAAATTCGTCAAAACTGTGTGGAAACCGAAAATAATCATAACAGAAAAGTATAAAGACAAGAAGTTTTTCTCACTGGAACTACTTTTCGACGGATCGTTCCTATGGCAGCTATATGCTATAGACATCCAACTTGGATGAATCTAGGCAGAGATGTGTGGTAGTTATAATATTGATCAGTTGAAAATAAAAAAGTTTTTTTTTATTAAGACTTTTGTTCAGACCTATATTTTGTATGGCGCCTATACTATATAGTTGTCCGATTTTCATAAAACTTGGTGGAATTATGTTAAAGCATAGAAAACTTAAAAATACGAGGTGTTTGCATTGAAAACAAAAACGTGTTTCTCACTAAAACTAGTTTTTCGACCGATCATTCCTATGTCAGCTATATGCTATAGTCATCCGATTTAGATCAGACTTGACAGAATTATGTGTTAGCATATCATATTGATCAGTAACGAGTTTGGGAGCGATAGCATTGAAAACAAAAAAGTTTTTCATACTAAAACTTTTTTTTAGACCTAAATTTTGTATCGCAGCTATACTATATAGTTGCCCGATTTGCATAAAACTTGCTGAAATTATTTGAAAGCATTAAAAACTTATAAATACGAGGGTTGGGAGCGATCACATTGAAAACAAAAAAGTTTTTCTCACTAAAACTAGTTTTTCAACCTATCGTTCCTATGGCAGCTATATGCTATAGTCATCCGATCCGGCCGGTTCCGACAAATGAGCAGCGTATTTGCACCAAAAGACTTCGTCCATAGTTTGGTTACGACAGCTTTAAATATCCAAGGGTACAAAAGGGTAATTTTTTGAAGTTCAGTGACAACAAAAGACTTTTCAAGCTTTTTGAAACCCAAGCGAGGGCAGAACCTTTGTCACGTTATATAAATATAAATAAAACCAACATTTATTTATATTTACATCATTGCAAAAAAAACTCGAACGCATTCCGCAGACTATTGTCCGTGCGCCTTATGCCTCTTTGTCTGTCTGTATCTTGGGACCTTACTTTCTACAACTCCCAAATTTGACATCTAATAAGGTTTTTAAACATCATATGCAATGGGTCCACATGATTTGTAATTAGGCAAGATTAAGAAAAGTAGTGGACCAAGGACTAAATCTTGATTGCTATTTCAGACTCTGAGAGCACTGTCTGTCCAATGTCTGTCTTTTTACAGCTTACTTGGAAAATATTTCGCGCTGAACAGTGTAAAATTCATTGCTGAAGTCTTCTTTATCTGCTCATCCCTATCATCAACTCAATATCAGATTGCCTAGCCCTGGGCGACTCTACTTGCTGGCTTTTCGTGTACCGTTGTGGACATTAACATGCCCACGCACGCACAAAAAGGACCCGTGCGAATAATTATTTCAGTTTTTCCCAGGACACATTAAAGTGCAACAACCAACGGCAGCTGCCAAAATGCAAATTGTATTGCGACACGAAATTACATTATGCAAAAATGTACGAAAAGCAGTATGTATGTACATTTACACTTACATTAAATTGGCATTAAAATGCCATTCAGCGTATTTTAAGCATGCCCTTGGCAACTTGAAATAATTATAATTATTAATTTATATGCATTTTGATTAAATTAGTTTCGCTTGTGTGTTTGGATATGGAGTCTAGTTTTGGTTTTCGAACCTGAATCCTTCGTAACGAAACATTTAACCAGACTGTAATTTAGGGCAGAAATTGGGAGTTGAAGATATAATCTAATTATGGTCCGATTTGCGTGCCGAAGGGAGGAGAGGGTGCAATAAATTAATTGAATGCAGCAAATTACAATGCTGAATTTGATCAGATAAGACGACAAAGACAATGTGATGCCTTTAAGCTTCTAGCTAATCAATGTCATAGCCTAACGAAGTCTTAAATTAATTTGTTATCTGATGCCTCAAGCTGACAGCTCAAAAATCTTAAAATTTATATTAAATTCCTACAAAACACCACTATCCACTGCCATTTTGATTACATAATTTTCTCTTCTCATAACTTCTCTCATCAACCAGTTCTGAGGTCATTTCCACAGGAACTTCATTCCAAGAAATCATTTTATTTACTCACTGCCCCTTTTGTCCTTCCTGGTCAAATTGAAATTATCCACAAATAATCTGTTTTCTGCTTCTCACTCTTCTCTCTGCAGACTGAATGCCAAGCTCTCATGGCTTCAATGACAAACGAACAAGAAGAATGGACAACATTTTTAACATTTTCATTTCAAATAACTTTCAGTATTAATTTGTGCAATTCATCAGGAAAAGAAAAGAACATGCAATTGCCCCTCCCCTCCCCCCTTACGATTCAGTCATAGTGAAGGAGAAGTGGCTTTGGAACTTCCGTTTCCACCGAGCCAAACAATAATGACAGCAAGTGGAATGCCTGTGGGAATTCTGCGGAGAGGAGGGGCGCACAACTAATACTCGTTCTCGTACTACCATTGCATGCAATTGAAAACAATTAACAAATATGCAAGACAAGGCCTGAAACACGCAAGGCTGAACGTGAGCTGGGATAAGCCCTTGACTAGAGATGTGGGCGTGATTCGCGAGAAACTACAGTCGAAGGCTCAGTTAAAGTCGTTCATAATCTGCTTACAGGTTTTTTCCTTAAAACCAAACCGGCTTTCAAGGCACGAGCTTACTGTCATCACTAAACAGAACTGGATGGATTCCTTCTGCCTGTTGCTCTAAATGAAAAAAAAAATAACCTGACAGTGTCCATGCACATGCCCAACTTCTGACACAATTCGCCAACTCATTCATCATGTTTAATTATGACAATTGCACATGGCGTTGCGAAAATCTCCCATCATTTGGCGCTCTGTTTGTACATGGTGGAAGACACATACAAGCATACGATACTTACACAAGTACAAATGCATAAAAATGTGCTGGGAAAATAAACACGACTCACGTGCCAATTAGCTGTTAATGGGAATTGTCTACTAAAGGTTCTTTGGGTCGTTTTTTATGGCTCGTTTGGACCTTTGATTTGCACTTGTATCTGTTTGACGCACTTGAAAGTGGAGCTTTAATTAACTTGGACTGGTCTAAGCTAGAATTCTACTAAGATCAGATTTCATTATTGATTTTGTAGCTAAATTTATAAATTTATTTATTTTCTTTGCCGAAAGTAATAAATTACAATTGCGTATTATTTGGCAATCAATTGATATGCCAATAGATATTTGACAATCACCAGACAGCACAAGGCCATTTTCCCATAATTTCAATTTCGTTTGGCAGACAGCTTAAGTTTCCCTTCATTTTGCAAATTGCAAATGTCCAGGTGAACCTTGAAACAAAAACCAACATTTTGCGGTGTCCGTCTGAATATGAACGTTCTGATTTCTATTTTGGGCCAAGTTCTGTCGAAAATGGCCAGGCTAATTAATAAAGTACGTTTATTTGTTCTGCGTCTGTCCCTGGATTTTATGTGTTAAACGTGATTTTTACACAGTTTTCACTTTTGATACCCTTAAGGCCCAGCGCAAACAGACAAAAAAAGTGGCCGCAACGGCAGCTTAAGTAAATAACTATGTGAGTTACCCTCCCCATGCTTACCCCCCAACCGCCGGACAATTATTAAACTTGTCCAGGGACATTCTCAGTGGAGTTTCAGTCTCGTTTGTTTGATTTACCTTGGCCATCAAAAGGACATGGTAAACGATGTTTTTAAAGTCAGATATATTAAGCTTGTTGGACATTCTTGTCATTCTGACTCCACTTGGGCAAGTGGCTCTCAGACAGTATTTGAGTATGGTTGAATGGTTTTTAAATGAAATATTGGTTGTTATGTTATTTCAAGGTCCATCATGTCGAAGTGATTTAGCCAAATTTATAAAGTGTAAAGAGCTAAATCTTTCCATCACATGCTAAGAAAGACGGGAAAAATGTCTATGGTTGATAAGTACAAAAAAAAGGTATGATTAAATTTAGCCAGTTTTGTTCGTAAGATTTCAATACCAACTTTAAAGTTGATAGCCTAAATGTTTTCTGAGATATAACTCAAAGCACATTGAATCAGTTTTAAGACGAGTCATTGACCGACATGAATATTTTATGAAGATCGTTTCAGCGGTTTTGATTTCATATTCATTGATATTAATATATTTTTATCAGAAATTAGTTCCATAACAAATTTCGTTTCACATAACGATTCCGAGCTGTTCCGAAATAAGTGTTTTTCTAAAGGGTTATAATTCGATCCTCATTCTCATCCTCAATTCTTTCGATTTACATTCGGCACCCTGATTTTCATTAAAAAAAAAAAAAAAATAAAAATATTAAAAAAAAGTAGGGGATTTTTTTTTGAAATTTTTTAACAAATAAATTTTTGTATTTTTCCTACCCTCGGATACGAAAAAACTTACTTCGGCTAGGTCGAAGTTTATGTATCCCTAATACATGTAAATGAAGGTTTTTTTTTTTTCAAACAATTTAAGATTCGCTTTGTAAAAATGTTAGCCAACTGATTTCCCCAATCAGTTAGTTTGCCGACAGTGTGTTTGTCTGCAAGGGAATACAAATGCTTAGTTCACAGTAGCGCAGTACTATTCTGTACGATTTAGTCTATTAGACTGCCAAGCAGATTCCATAAAATCAATAAATTTTGTGCTAGCCAGGAAAAAGAAGGTTAACTTTTACGACCATTCTAACTATTTTTGGCTAGACGGACTATTACTATTACATTAACAGACGGAAAATTAGAATGGTTCTTTTAGTTTCGAGTTAATTAATTAAAATATTTTAAATTAAGAATGCTTATTGATAAAACTTGAAAATACGATGTTTTACTGAAAGGGTCTGATGTATGTTTGCTTAATATCGACAGCAGGACAACTGAGATATGACGTTCTTGCATTAACATGAAAATGAAGCCTGTAAAATTATAATGAGATACACTCCTGCCCAAAATTATACGACACCCCGAAAATTTTAGTTTCGACCCTCGTAGGAGAATGGGAAAGCATAATACAACGAAATCAAGTATGCAGAATGAAAGCTTAAAATGTGATATTCTTATCTCTGATAGCATCTCGCGTTTTCAAGTAGCGGTAAAAAAAAAGCAAAAAAGTTCGATTTTTGTCATGTCTGCAAGTGTATCAAAATTATACGACATATTTCAAATATTGCGGCTGGAGAGAAAGATTTGGTTTCAATTAACTTTTTTATATATCTGCTAACAATTTAATGAATTTGTAGTAAAATGCCGTGTGGGCGTTTGTTATCCGACAAGGAAAAGGGAAGGATAAGAGCCTACAACGATGTTGGCTTTAATGTAAGCGAAATATCGCGGAAAATCGGTCAAACACGTTGTGTTATCACCAAATTTTTGAACAATCCGGATGAATATGGTGTGAAGCTTAGCTCTGGAAGAAAAGCCAAGTTGTCTCACCGCGAAAAACGTCGAATAATACTTAAAGCTTGCAATTCATTTGCTCCATTTTCCACACTAGCCGCATGTTGCAGTAAGCCTGTTCATGGATGACTGTTTGGCGGACGCAATAATCATCGGAGTGCATTGTCAGAGGAGTCTTAAAAAAGAATCCGTCCTTAAAGCCGCACAACAAAACAGCACGACTTCAATTTGTGGAAAAAAACTTGGAGAGAAACTGTGCCTCGGCATGACATTTTTAACTTTATTTTGTTTTTACAGATTTTTTCAATATTTTTTATTTAGATAATTTTTTCTGATGACAAAAAATGTAATCTTGACGGCCCAGATGGGTTTCGGCACTATTGGAGAGATTTGCGTAAGGATCCACTTATGTTTTCCAAACGCAATTTCGGAGGCGGATCCACAATGGTTTTGGGGAGCCTTTCATGCGTCTGGAACGCTTGATCTGTGCTTCACAAGCTGCAGGATGAACAGTGGAGAATACAAAAAGTATTGGAGGATCGTCTTCTGCCATTTTTGGAAAAAAATATGGAAAGATATCCTGTTTTTATGCAGGATAATGCATCTATGCACAAGAGCAGAGAGACCCAGCGCTTCATAAGTGATCGCCATATAAATGTTTTTGGAATGGCCAGCGTGCTCCCTGACCTAAACCCAATTGAGAACATTGTAGGTATGTTAGCCAGGCGTGCTTACGTCAATTACAACAAATTTGAGAAAGTTGAAAGCCTCAAAAGCGAAATTTTGACTCAATAGTCTCTTTTAGACCAAAATGTACTTACAATTCAAGGCCTAAGAGACTTTTCGAGGTAGCAAAAGGCTCAATGTGGCTCTATTAATTATTAAATGTTGTTTATATACCGTTCTAAGAATAGACTATTAACTAAATCCAACAAATTGACATGTGTCGTATAATTTTGATACACTTGCAGACATGTCAAAAATCGAACTTTTTTGCTTTTTTTAACCGCTACTTGAAAACGCGAGATGCTATCAGAGATAAGAATATCACATTTTAAGCAGAATTCATTAAGCTTTCATTCTGCATACTTGATTTCGTTGTATTATGCTTTCCCATTCTCTTACGAGGGTCGAAACTAAAATTTTCGGGGTGTCGTATAATTTTGGGGGATATAAAATAAAAAATCATAACTTTAAATAAAAAAAAAAAAAATTAAAAAAAATTATAAAAATAATTAAATCAAAAAAAAAAAAAATAAATAATAATTTTTTTATTATTATTTTAAAAATTTAAGTGTTTGCTTAAAGTGCGGCGAAGGAGTAGCTTCGTGTTCGATGAAGAGGAACTTTTAGCTACCTTTCGGGAAAGTGAAATTGACAGAAAACAAAATAATGTCTACTTCAGGCAAATGGTAAACTCACAACATAATGTGTGCAACCGGTTTGGCAGCTGTGCATACAGTTTTATTACGGTGCGATTGGAGTTTAGATTCATGCCCTTGGCAAACAACGGTGTCATCGTTTTTTCTTTTTTCCTCCTTTTCTTCATTATAAAATAAATTGCTACACTAAATTTTATTCGTTTCTTTTCGTTTTTTGTTTGTTCCACATACCACATCACAAAAAAAAATTTTATAATCTCCACTTTTTGCCTTTATTTAAGGAAAAAATTCAACCAAAGTGTTTTGCTTTTTAGTTTGCTGGATTTTTAAACTCAGCATCAACAATCTTCCTTTTGTCCTGAAATGCTTAATTGCTTCTAATTCCCTTCATTACCAATCTCTCATTTCCACTCGAAAGCCCAGTAAGGTTCAGTGCCTACCGAGCTATGCTCACAAAGTACATACAAATTAGTGTTATTGTTTCATTAAGAAAGTATCTGTTGAATGATGTAATTAGAGCTGAAATGCACCACTTGCTTGAGATTTCATTTTCATTAAAATGTCATTAAATTGGCAGGAAAGCAACAGCTGGTTGGCATGATGTGTCCGTAAAACTGTCCCTAGATAGATGCCAGCGCACTAAAGAACTTCATTCAACGGGGGCATGGGGACAGCCCCATGAGTGCGGATAGCGCATTAAGCAATAAGCCCACAGTCAGTTGAACTTGACATCCTTGCGCTTCATTGAGCGTGCACACACAAGGACAATGCTATCTGGATGGGTTGAAACTGTACACAAAAGCTATTTAATTAATGTGAAGTAATATTGAGAAGCCGACTAAATGGAGTGCACAAAAAGGGATGCAATTGCAGGAAAGAGCGGAAGTTTGGTTGCACGCAGCTTACGATGCATAATTTAATTCCTCGGGCATTTTCAATCGGAGCGTATTTTCAAAGATTAGGGAGACACATGTCAAATTATTCTGATGCACTATTTTACAGCCAAAAGGACCAAGTTGTACTGAACCCATTTTTTTAAATAGATCGGATTGCTGAACTCGAAAGTCGATTTCAAAAATTTTTTTATGGTAAAAAAAAAAAAAATTATTTTTTTTTGACACATTAACCAAATATCAATTCATAAACGTTAGATAGAGTCAAGCATTTTCATTTTTAAATGCCTTGGAAAAAATTATGTTTTTATTTTTGGATTTGACGAACTAGAGCAGAGATGGGTATGCACACATATCGTCACACTTTTCACACGCATACAAGCACAACTTTCGTGCACAACATTCGTGTTCCTTTCAATGCTTATAGCGTACGTGTGATATTGTGCAGTCGGCCGCGGCAGAGGCCTAATGCACACGCAGGCAGCGCGCTGCCTCGTGTGCTTAGGAACGTCGCGACGCGCCCATCACTGACCTAGAGCCAGCAAGCATCAAATTCTACAATTAGAAAGGTCGCTAACCAACAACTCTAACCAACAACTCTGTTTTTATTTTTCTGAATCGCAATTCTCCAAAAATAATGAGATATCGATAATCAAAATGTATCACAAATACAAGAGCTGTGAATTCAACTGAGTGCAAAAATTATTGTTTGAGATTTTTATACCCTCGGAGAGGGTATACAAAATATAGTTCTGAAAAAGTCTTAAAAAGAAAAACTTCTTTGTTTTCAATCCTAACGCTCCCAAATTTGTTAGTGATCAATAATTTATGCTACCTCATAATTCTGTCCACTTTGATCCACATCAGATGACTATAGCATTTAGCTGCCATAGGAACAATTGGTCGAAAAAGTAGTTAAAAACTTTTTTGTTCAGTGGTAGACTCTTTATACTTTCCAGCTATGAATATTATGTGTTTCCACGCAATGTTGGAGAGTTTGATCAAATCGGATGAATATAACGAAACCTCGATTTGCTGTAAGTTTGCTGGTTTGCTATGCGGGAGGCGTGGGTTTAATCCCGCCTCGAACCATCTAATAAAAAAAGTTGTTTTCTTTACTTAGAAAATAGATGTTACACATCTGATTACCTTCACCAGCTATTGGCGCCAACTGTGAAGTAACTAGCCATGAAAAAGCTTTTCAAACTTTGCCGTTCGGATTCGGCGTTGAACTGTAGGTTCCTTGCTCTTGTTGCGAAAAATTATAAGCACACACGCCAAGAGATTGAGAGAAGCTTGGCTTGGCTCTTTGGTGCTGTATAGCCAATTTTACATTAACATAAACAATTTACTGTGGATTTTCACTCTCTGAGGTCGCCATTTTGTTGATTTTAAAAAAGTTTTGTTTTTCGAACATAACTTCGCCAAAAATCAATATTTTTTCGTTCTGTAAATTTTGTATTTTAGGTAATAGATGCACAAAACTTTCCTCATCACTAAAAATAAATTTTTGGGTTTTTTTATTTCATATTGAAAAAAAGTGATTTTTGACATTTCGAAAATTTGTGGGGGTTGTGAGCCACCCATCTAAAAGTTCAAAATTCGTGTTTTTAAGCCATTATTTTTTATTAAATGAAAAAATGAACAATTTTTCTAATATTCTGAATTAAGAAATATCAATAAGAAGTGAAAATTGATTGACGGCATCAGGCTTGTTTTCTTTTATATACGAGCACTTTTTGCTTGTGGCTGTTCTTTTGTTTGCCTTTATTAATGTTTTTTTACTTCTTTGGAGAATTTTTCCTCTGTTTTATTGCGCGTCATTGCAATATTCTCTTTGAAAGTCAAAGCCGACTTTTTTCAAAGTGGCTCACAACCCCCATATCTCACATTCTTTTTGGTGACGTCACATAACCAAAAAGAAATTTTTACAAAAAAAAAACTTATTTCTATCAAAAGGCAATTGACCAAAGATATTTCCCTCATACTTACTTTTCTCATTACGAAAAAAATTTTGTATAATATTCACAAGTTAAAAATGAAAAAAAAAACTTTTTTAAAAAAAAAAGTCGAGTTCTAGTTCACGAACTTAAACAAGGTGTAGACTGATAGGTTGCTTGCCAAAAGTTAGGTAATAAGAGGGGAGACACATGACATAAACAAAAAGTTTAAATATATTTTTTTTTGTGGCCAATATTCAGTGGCTCACAACCCCCAGCGGATCAGAACCCCCATTCTCCCCTAAATATATTGATAACTTTTCCAATAATTTATTTCTGTTTTTAATCTAACGAAAATTAAGTTTAAACATGATATTATGATATTGTACTGTAACTTTTACAAAATAAATCAAATTACTGAAGAAAAAAATTGTTGAAAATTCCTGTTTCGCTCTTCTAAGTAGGCCTAACCCCTAACAAAACATTTGCATTGCTAACTAAAAAAAAGCTTAAGTAGTAGTTTGAAAATAGTTCCTTCCTATCTGACATTTCTTAGACCATGTGAAGCCTCCACCACCACTCTCTCCTCCCCTTACACTAATATTTAATATTATCCCAAGTCTTTTGTTTTGAGAACGATCGCTTATGGATTAAGAATTTTCACTCTTACCTTACTTTTTAGAACGAACACTCTTGATCCAAAAATTGAAATTCTTTATTTTTTTGTCTAAGTGTAGCAAGACGAAATCGAATACCGAAACCATTCCAGAACCGGAACTGGTTACTAAATACGATTCAACAATATCAATATTGGGGCAATAATGTAATTAAAAATAATAATTTCATAATTTTCCTAATTGATTCTTAATACTTTGCAATTTCAATGCCATGTTCAACATTTTTTTATCCAAACGGATTAAGGTTCAAAATGAGTGGAACTTCAAATTGAATTAATGCATATTTGCATGTTACCGTTGCGCTCATGATGTCAGTAAACATATATCAATTGTTTCCAACTCCTCTTAGCTCACTACTTTTGCCGTTTTTCCTTTCCTTTCCTTTCCTTACTTTCCCACCAAGTCTACATTGGTTTTGTCAGTCCTGTCATTTCACAGGTGTGGAGTTTATGACATTTATGTCTCATACTAGTTTAAGACTGTCTGCTTCTGCACGATGCTTCCGACACTGAAGACTTTATTCAACAGAATGAGTAAGTTCGCTAAATCGGATGAGACCGTCGTAGAGATATTTTAATGAAAACTTAGACTTAATTTATTGGGTAGAAGGTGTGAGTTTAGAATTAAAAGAAGAAAAAATTTTATTTAAAACTTGACTAAAATTTTGTGACAATGTGGTAAAAAACAAAGCGTGTTCCCTCAAGTAGATTCCAGTAAACTGAAAAGCTTTGCAACTGACTTAAAAGCTTTGGACAATGCTGCGGCCACTAACAGACTCGAATTTTTGTATCAACTTTTTAGCACAAAAAATGGTACTATTTCTTTTTTTTTTTTTGTATTAATATTTGCACTCACTTTCCCACTGATTGTTTTGGGACGCAAAACAATGGAACTAGAGATAAAGTGGTCTGCGGGTTCGGGCTTAAATTTGCTGGCATTTGGCAGTGGCAAAGTGGCAATCGTTTCAAACTTAAATTGTCTGTGTGTATGGGCGTGGAGGAGTGACCAGCTCTGTGCAGGTGGGGCACTTCCAGCTGAGCACAGAGTGCAATATATTCTTGTCAAGCTGTGCTTGTGTTGACTTCTCCCTCCTACTCCTTTCGCTTCGGTACGCCCCTTTCCCTTTGGTTTATTGGCTTCTGGGCTTCCCACGTAGCTTTGACATTACATTGATTGACTTTTGATGTCTATACATTTGGTAGATAGAGATCTAGTTTAGTCCGAAGGCTTTGGCCTGACTATGAGTCCAGAGAAATAACGAACATATGGCCAGCCAAGTCATTTTGTAGTTAACTCACGTAAATACTTTCCTTTGTTGGTTATCTGTTTAGGTAATTGTATTGTTGTGGGCGGGCAATAAGCGATAAAATATTCAGGCTCAATTAGGATAAGGCACTATGCTACTGGAAAATTATGCAAATAAAAATGGAATGGCCTCAGCTGGTAATTATTATTATGAGTGTTTGTTGTTGGAAAAGTTGTGTATAAAGTAAAGTATGGAAAACTACTTCCTGTTAAATACATAGTTTAAATTTTTGTTTTCGTACTTTCTTTAAAAATTTAAATGGTACCCGATTTAATATATCTTGAGAATCCAATAAAATGAAGGATAATACAAATCTGATATTTTAATGGTTGATTCCTGAGACTTGCAAACAAGTATTGCCCACGAAAGTATCGTGACATGTTTTTTGTGGAATTATTTGTTTTTGCGGGAGATTTAATGCGGTTTGTACTGTGAATTAGACTACTTTTTTGCCTCACTTTTTACTCTAGATTGCCCAATTTCCTGTAGTCTAGTTTAATTTCGTCCATTGTTTTTCTCCTTTCGACCTCAGACCAATCTGCTTGAGGGTTTCACGGTCTGTTAGCTCATTGGTTAATCCATAAATTATGCAACATAACTTACGGCTAAGTGCCTTGGCTAGTTTTCCTTGTCTTAGTACACCACTTTCATTGTATATCTGTTGCCGGGAGTGGGCTGATTTCATTAACTCGACTTAATTGCTTCATAAATGGTAAGTGCTGCTATTTTTAAACGGTCAAGCAAACGCCAGGGCAAGCCCTGTTTACCCAGGTTTTTATCTTGTGTCATAAGCATAGCCTACTTTTCAGGTGAAAGCAGTGAGAAATTCAACTTGCGCAACACGTAATGTTGCATCCTTATCCGGAGCGTTGCAGGTGGATAGCATCTTGGGCTAATCCCGAATCTTAGACTTAACCAAACGCAAGAAGAATGTGGCACGCCACGCACGTACCAGCCAGATGGGCCAAAGGATAAGGATTGTTTCCTCTTTCGTTTTATTATTGTTATTGTTATTCTTGGTTGAATGTTTGCTTGTTTGCCGCTACCTTCAACAAGCTGTTGCTCGAGTGCAGAGTCAAGGGAAGAGGGTATGTATTTGGTAAAAGTGAAGGCGTAATTTGGAGAGTCAATGGGAAATTGAGCATTTCGAGATAATAAATTGATTTGGGAAAAAATGAGAATATCTAAATTACACTGGGCTAGCGTACCTCAAGCTTGGAATTAAAGTGCAATATATTGGGAAACTTGGTAAAACGACTTTATCGATAATGTCATGAGCTTTAAATTCGGTCACTTGTAGAAATTAGAATTGATTGGTAGCAATTTAACGTTGATTGTGGTCAAAAAATAGAAAGTCTAGACTAGACCGCAATAAAAAGTCTAGGGCAGCTACCAAACCCAGGCTCTTACTTAAGTATTGAAATGGATAGAGGGTGATTTTTTAGCAGCTTTCGGATTTGATCGAAAAGGAAAATATACAATGAAATCTTTATTTGAGTCGATAAAACGATCGATATAATTTAATGTTTAATTAAGTAATGATTCATACGCTGGGTCCTACATATTTCGGCGTACTCTCACCAACATATCGGCAGTTATGTTACGAATAAATTTTTTAATATTGGCTTCCAGTGCGTCAACAGTTGCGGGCTTAACATAGCTCCACAATAAATAGTATTAAGGCTTTATATCGCACGATCTAGGCTGCGAATTGACCGGTACAAATCCGGTACTGAAAAAATTAACTTCTGAGATAAATTTAAATCATTTTATTCCCGTTTAATAAAACAAATCAAAATTCAACAAAAAATGAATGGTTTTTGAATAATTGCATTATGAATAATTCCATTATATGCTCATAAATATTATATTATGTATTTGAGTTTTCGAATTTTATACGTCCACTATATAGAATTCTCGTGATTTGCTTCCAGAAACATAATTGCAGTCAATGTGGTTGAGTCCATGCAACTTCTTAGCGGATTTATTATAAATTTTACGCCAGAGAATAGGCGCTCCTCGCTAAGCTGCGTAGCTGGAACAGAAAAAAAACTTTTGAATTTGAATTCTGGGAACTTCTGAACTTCTGACCACCAGTTAAGAATATTTTTATGGTTTCGAACACGTTTAAGTGCGAGAAAAGTGTTAGTGAAATCCAGTAGCTTATTTGTTGACACAATTGATGTATTATTATTACCAAGAATCTTTTCATTCAAAATCACATATGATTGATAACACAGGCCAACAAAATGACCAACTTTGTGAGGTGCAGCCCTGTTGGTTTAAAAATATGATAAGTTTATGCTCACTGATTCCAAAACTGGTTTCGGTTTAGCTCCATCAGCTCTTGTTTCCAAGATATGGCGGAAAAACGAAAAAGATGAATTTTTGGCACTTTAGGATTTATGGAGGCCACACTGGGCATAAATATGTGAGTTTATGAGCTATTTGCGATAAAGAACATATCAATGCTTTTTTAAAAAGTCAAAGGCGCTATATAAGTACAGCGGAAAGTGTCTAATTTGGCCTTTAAAGTCAGACATCTTTCGATTTATAGCATTTTTTCCATAATAAATCATCCCGTTTAAGCTAGCGCAGTTATAGGATAATTATTTTCGCCATCTGAGCATATGGCCCAACATGTGATCTAATTTTGTGATTTTTATGGCATTCAAATCAGTTAATTTGGCAACTTTATAGCCAATTAAAGACGAAAATACATATTTGAATTTATGGGAGGAAAACTAGATTGTCACTCTAAATCTGTATAGGAACTGTGAAGGGGCTACTTGATTAGACATAAAGTGTTATAAGTTTACATGTAGATGATAAATTCTATTCTGAAAAGGCTACTTGCCTTTTCACAGTTCCTACAAATTTTTTTACTATCAATCTAGTTTTCCTCCTATAAATTTAAATATGTATTGCCGTCTTTAACAGGCTATAACTTTGCCAAATAATCTTTTTTAAAAGCCATAAATATCACAAAATTAGATCATATGTTAGACTATATGCTCAGATGGCAAATATATTAATCCAAGAACCGCGCTGGCCTGAACGGGATGATTGATTTTGATAAAAATGCTATAAATCGAAAATTGTCTGTCTTTAGAGGCCAATTTAGACACTTTCCGCTGTACTTATATAGCGCATTTGATTTTTTAAAAATGCATTGATATGTACTTTATCGCAAATAGCTCATAAATTCACATATTTATGCCTCGTGTGGCCTCCATAAATCCTACAGTGCCAAAAATTCATTTTTTTCGTTTTTCCGCCATATCTTGGAAACAAGAGCTGATAGGACAAAACCAATGATACAGTTTTGTTCAGTGCAATCTATATTAACATAATCACATAATAACAGACCTGCACCAAAAACACTGTTGGGCTGTGTAAGCAAGCGACGAAATTTTTTTTTAGAAATATTTAGTAAAAGATCGATACAAGTATTTTTCTCTCAGTACTTAGCGTTACGTTATACTTAGCGTTTTCTTGCAAGTGTCATTTTACATAGGGGTGCTTAAATTTTATGACTCCTAAAAAAAGTTACGTGTTCTGATTGTTTTTTTGCATTACAAACGTCTGACTAAAACTGCGATGCGCTTCGCCGAACGAAACCGTACCGGAACGTTTCGGTTTCGTTCCGGTTATATCGGTTCAAATAATAACGGTAAACGGTTTTCGGTTTCCATCAAAAAATTTGTTTCGATTCCGGTTCCGGTACGCGATTTGAAACGGTTTATTTCGGTTAACGGTTCCGGTTTCGGTTCCGGTATTATGCCCTGGTTATTTCTCAAAACACATTCGTCTCCAGCACACGAACTATTTTTTGAACTAGTTCAAATGAACTAGTCTTTAAAATAAACTAGTGAACTAGGTCTTGGTTTCGAACTATAGTTCGTTTTTTGAACTATAGTTCATAATTTGAACTGTAGTTCATTTTTTGAACTATAGTTAATTTTTTGAACTATGGTTCATTAGAACTTAAGTTTATTTTGTGAACTAAAGTTCGTTTTTTTGAACTATAGTTCATAATTTGAACTATAGTTAATTTTTTTTTACCACTAAAGCAAATTTTAAGGCGTTTTCTCATTGTCTGATACATGAGATATGATAATCTAGTAGGCCTTCATTTCATAATGATTTTCTATAAATTTAACAAGCTATTCACATTTAAAAACTACTAGACTATCATATCTCAATGCCAAAGTTTGGGTTTGTTGAGCCAACCCAGCAACAGGTGCGAAGAGTTGCCACGTCCAGGGCAGAGATTCGTCTACATACTGTGGCCGCTGTGCTTCACAATGTGTCCATTACCCAAGAGTCCTACAACAGTTTCATTAATCCGCAGGATAAGCTGCTCCAGAACATTTGTTGTAAGCGTACCCTGGTGGCCATTGGCACCCACGACATGGACACGTTACAGGGACGAGAATTTGGCGACAGAGGGAATCGCTTTTAAAACGCTTAACCACACTCAGGAGATGACTGGCCTGCAGTTGATGGACTTCTATGGCCATTTTAAGCAATATGTGCTCATCATTGGTGGCATCCGTCTATCCAGTGATCTATGTTGCCAATTGTGTGGTTCTCTCTGCTGCCCATCATTAATGGTGATCGATCGAAGAACTTGCCTAAGACCAATCTAGCCAAGGCCTAGGAGGTACTTTGTTTCTTTTCCGAGCATTGTACCCACAAATTTACAGTTGAGCTTAAAGTGGTCCAACCAGACGGTAACATCGTCTCTTCTCCAAAGGAAAAAAATGTCGGTAAAGCGTGCCAACGCCTATATTGACTGACTAACTGGCTGACATGTTAACTTGAATTTTCTTAGAGGCAGGGGTAAGGGGAGACTCCCTGATTGTGATCCATGACTGCGACTTCTATGAAGACATAGCTACATTACAACATTAAGAAATCCCTTCCAGAATTTAGCATATAGCAAAACAGTTTCCTCTCAACAAACTGACAGAGCAACTGTGCGAGCGAGCACCGAAGCCCTGATTTTACGCGCACGCAAACTCAACAAATCCATCGAAACCGGCATGGCTGTGTCTCATCAAACAGTGTGTGCGCTGAATTAAAGTTGGCTTAAGTAGTTAAAATAACAATACTATAGTTCAGTTTTAAAAAAATTAACTATAGTTCAAATGAACTATAGTTCATGAAAAATTTAACTACTGAACTAGATCATTAAAATGAACTTAAAATTCCAACTCTACCCTGAACCCTTCGGAACCAGTGCACCAGCACGACTCCGCAAACCACTCGTGCGCACCCCTGGTTCTAATGTCGTTTATCGGCGGTGTGAAGATCGATAAACATCACGATCAAAACAAACAAATAAATATTTCGGTTATTGGCTTAGTACCAGCACATAACAAATTGGTTTTATATGTACTTCTCAGCAAGATTTAGTTCAAATCAAATAATGACTGGTTTTTTATTTTTAAGTTCAAAAACGAAAAAGTGGAAAATTGCAGGGATATTAATAGTTATTTCACAAAAAAATTTCGAAAAAACAACTAACTTACAATTTAAATATACAAATTTAAAAAATTTTTTTACTAAAATATTAAAAATTAATTGATATGAAAAATTTTTATTTTAAAGATTCGAATAACAATTACTTTAAGATATCCTTCGTGCGGATCATCGTATTAGCACTTAAGCCACTGGAATATTAACACAAGGACCAACAGATCAAAGATACATACATACTTTTGTCCCACGATGAACCGCACGAAAGCGATTTGTAAAACATTATTGTTATGCCTTATATTAAAAGTGAATATGAATATTAGTCAATTTTTATCTCTCTAGCTAGACTGATGAACAAATGCCGGTTTCTTTTTAATTTTAGAGTCTGATTATATTATTGAGAATACCCTTGATAAGCGTAAACATATCCTTGATTGGGGCAACGAGCTGAGTCGATTCAGCTTTGTCCATCCGCCTGTCTGTTCCGAAGCACACTTTCAGTTTTAAGGCCATTGAGCTGAAATTTATCACAAAGTCCTTTTTAGACTGCACGCATATCATATGTCGGAACCGACCAGATCGGCTGACTTCGGAAAATGGGTGTTGGTGAGAAAAATTGTTTTTGTTTTGAATGCGAGCGTCCATTCGGCAATTAGAAATTTTAAATTTAAACAGTTTTGCAAAAGTTGCTCAAAATCGGATGATGGGAAGGAGGAAATCGGCATTTGTAAATCTTTATGTTCTGGCATCAAATCTTACTTAAGAAGTCAGTCCGACCAACTAAAACATTAATTTGAAATTAATTCATTTAAAAACAAAGTAGTATGTTGGCCACTTTTAGATCGTTTCCAGCTGATTTAATATTTCCAACTCACATATTTGGCTGCCTCTTTTACTGCATTTCATAATGCAAATAAATTACAAATTAAAATGAATATCCGTTTGACTGACTCACTGTAGGAAATGAGATCAGCAGAGTTCGCCACGCTTGTTAAGCATTTCAAGGTTGACACACAAATTCAATTTCCATTTCAATGCGGGCACGCTATATAAATCAAACACCTTTCCCAGCTGCCCACCTTCCCCTTATACCACTACCACAGCAGCACAAAAGCGAGAGAAAACACAACATCAATTTAAATGCAAGTTCATTAAAAATCAAACACCAAAAGTCAAAAAAGCAAACAAACACAAAACGGAAGCTTTTCTTTGAGGCTAACCAAAAACCTCAGGTCGGGTTAAGCTCTCTAATTAAGGCGCGTGCCAAGCGTTTACGCTGATCAGGCAATCAATCAATCAATCAAAAAAAACTGTGAGTCAATAGTGCAAGCGCTCAAAGCTGATTGATATATTTGCCATCGATTTGTGGTCAAGGTAGAAAGTGAGTTGGCAGGAAAGTAAAAAGTGGAATATGCTTTGGCATATTATTGTGAATAAAGGCTTAAGAAATTAAACTGAAAATGTCCTAGCTGTTTCCAAAATAGGTCGTGAAAGCAAATTTCTCTGTACACTCAAAAAAATCAATCCATAGGGGACTAAAATAGTCCCAAACTTTAATAAAAACAGGGTAATCAGAAGAAGATTGCTTTGATCCCACTTTTTTCAATCCTGAAATCAATAAAAATAATCCCCAGCACCATCGTGATTGTTGCCTCATGTCTACAATAATACTTATATTATGAACATGTGATCTCAAAGGGATTGAAGTAAGCACATTTAGAAAAATACAAGTTCGAAAGGCTTGGGCCAAGCCTTATAACCTTGAATTGTGTAGAATACTGTGTAAGTCGAGACTAATTTCAAGCTCATGCCAAGCTTTAAACAAAAAGAAAAAGATTGAATTTGTCAGTACCAAAGCTACTCAGAGTACAGGGTTGTCCATATTCGACGGACCCATCTGGCAACGCCATAACTTTTGACAGAGATGTCAGATCGCTTAATGACATACCGCGTTTGAAGCGTCAGTCCAAGCAGAATAATACACGCCACGCGAGCGCTCTGAAATAGTTGAAATTTACATTCAACAGAACAAGTCAATCGTGAAAACTCAACGTGCTTTTAAAAAATTAAAAAATGTGACCGAAATGTGTGAAATGGGACCGTAAATAAGCAAAATTGCCGTATTTACGCCACTGAAAATCCTCAGGAGATTCAAGAAGTGCCTCTTCATGACGAAAAAGTCACAGTTTGGTGCGGCGTTAGTGCGAAAACGGTCATTGGGCCGATTTTCTTCCAAAATGAAAATGGCCATGCTGTTACCATCAACCAGGAGCGTTATCGCGACATGATGACCAATTTTGTGATGCCAATTATTCGTCGAAAGCGTATGAGGCAGTTCTGGTTTCAACAAGACGGCGCTCCACCGCACACAAGTCGCATAACAATCGATTTTCTGAAGAAATTGTTTCCGGGCCGTTTGATGTCGAAAAGTGGTGATTTGGACTGGCCACCGCGTTCGCCCGATTTGACGCCGCCTGACTTCTTCTTGTGGGGATATTTGAAGTCAAAGGTTTACGTTAACAAGCCAAGGACCGTAGAAGAGCTCAAGGACAACATTCGTGAAGAAATAGCCGCTATTCCGGCCGAAATGTTGGCGAAATCGATGGAAAATGCTGCAAAAAGGGCACAATACGCCATCAACGCCAGAGGCGGCCATTTGAGAGATATCATATTCAAAAATTGATGTAAACAAATCTACTTGGAACAAATTAAATGATTAAGATTGCCAACCGCCAAATTTTTCTTTTTTTCTTTGATTTAAAAAAAAAAAGCATGGGTCCGTCGAATATGGGCAACCCTGTATATTAGGATTGCGCAAAAGTATGTAACAGAAAGAAGGAATCATTTCCGACCCTGTAAAGTAAATATGTTCTTGATTAGCATCTGGCCGCAACTGCAATGGGCAGCACTTCACACACTTAATGGCTTCTTTGCCCTGAGGGACCTGATAGAGAGCGAGAGAGAGACAGTATTTGCTCCCACCTCTACTGAGCAGCCTATTTAACATAACCTAACCTACTATTTACTCAGTATTTTCTCACCAAAATGGGGTGCCTAAAAAAGTTCTATCCATCTATTTATCCCTTAACTAAACTGCTTTCTCATTGGCATCTGCCTTGTCTATTCCCATTTTCATGTACAGTCAGTGTTTGAGGGTTTTGTCCTTCCCATTCCTCACTTTTTCTCTTTACATTTTAATGCATTTGAAATTACTAGCATTATTTTTGTGTTGAGGTTGTGGTAAAACACACAAACTGCCAGTCATTTTCAGACATTCCACAGAGAGCAAAGTTTTTTGTTGTGTTGTATTATTATTTTTTTGTGCTACGCTTTCAACTGATTAAGTACAAATTTGTTATAAATAAGTGGCGAAAAGTTTTTGTAGAGTGAAAATAAACTTGGCACCATTTTTATGCTTTGTTGCGGTCAAGTAACTCAAGAATTTCTATGGAGGCGAAAAGCGTGGAGAGACGACATGAAAGGGAATTCTTGAAACGTGTTTGTAAGGCGATTTGTTTTATCGGAGAAGTGGAACCACACCAAATACACTAACAAATTTCAAGCTAATAATGCGACGAGAACGCAGAAGTTGATGACGAGGTGGATGAGGTTGCCTGTTGCTGATGACCGGGCAGCTATTTCAATCTCTTGGGGGGAGGGATTGTGGTTGGACTTTAGCTTCAAATAAGCTTGCGGCTCAATGCGCTTTTAGCCAGCTTAAAGTCAAGGCAACTTAATGCCAATATTTTACTCAACTTGTAAGTCCTTTAATCGGACCACTTACTCAGCAAGACGAAAGCGCTGACCGAGCAGAGGGGATGAAAAAACATGAGGGATTTTATAGTAAAACATTTTAGTGATTGTAAATATTTAAAAAGAGGATAAAGTGCTTTAGCACGTGAAAGCAAAATGTTTTCATACGATTAACTTTAATGCATCATATTAGAGAATTTTATTGTTGAACACTTTTCTCACTCTTTCTTTTCCGCGACGGAGCGGGTGTACCTCAAGGAAGAGTACTTGGCCCAGCACTGTACACGTACAAAACACACTGATAGCCACTAATGTTGATGACACAGTCTTTCTGGCACTGCTTGGGCGTCCCGCTGGAATAATGCTGTCAACCCAGAAAAAAATCAGCACTGCATCTTTACTTTACAGAGAGGCAACACACCGAGGCTTAGGCTGAACGACTCAGTCATACCACATCGGTGCTCTCATCACGCGCAAAGATAATAATTATTATTTCAATAATCATACCGATCTGGACCTGGGGTAACTGCCTGTGACACCTCCATCAGAATAGCATCTTGCATAGAATGCTTCGTGCACCCTCTCAAAAGACCCTGGGGTTCTATCAGTTTGCTCCCAGATAAACCGCCACACCAGCAGATATAGAGACAGCTTGGTGGTCTCTCTAATGAGCTGGCGACAAAGAGAATACGTTACCTTTCCAGCCGACTGGCAACCTGTTTTTGTAACGACCTTTTAAAAATTTATAAGCGGATTGACTTAAGAATATCCTTTCTGTCCTCATATTAAAACGAGAAGGCCAAGCTAATTTCGTCTGTGCCGAAGTTTTAATACCCTTGCAAATGTTTAAATAGATTAGAGTTTCAGAACGCCAGCTATAAAATCAACAATTTTTCTAAATAACCGATGGTTCCTATGGCAGCTATAAGATATAGTCATCCGATTTTGACCAAAACTTGCAAATCTATGTGAAAGCATATAATATGTATAAACGCTGAGTTGGGAGACGTTAACATTAAAAACAAATAGATATAGTCATCCGATCCGGTCGGTTCCGACATATTAGCAGGAAAAGAAGACTCTGTGCAAAGTTTCAGCTCGACAGCTTTAAAACTGAGAGACTATTTTGCGTAGGAACAGACAGACGGATAGACGGACAGATAGACGGACAGACAAACGGACAGAAAGACAGACCGCACGGACCGGACGGATAAAGCTCAATCGACTCAGCTCGTCGCCCTGATCAAAAAATATATAGTTTATAGGGTCGGAAATGAATATTCTATGCGTTGCAAACTTCTGGGCAAAATTTTAATACCCTTTGCAAGGGCATAAAAATCTTATTGGACAAATTCTTACAAATTTTTAGTCCGGACTCAAAGAATTGATTAAATCTTTTAGTTATATGTGGAAAATTGGTAGCAGATATTCATCGGTCACGTCCGCTGTGGCTTTAACTATAAAGTGAAAACATATTTCAAATATGTAAAACATTCGTCAAGCTATTGCAAATATATGTTAAGTACTAGCAGTTCATCAACAAACTCTGTCCCCTTTAGAAGATGGTGAATAAAATTATGAAAATGTTTCATCTATATTTAGAAAAAAACTTCTCTTCATTTTAAGTAATGGAAAGTTCATTATTAACAAACACCCTATATTGATTAAATCAGTTTAATATATAAAAAATAGAATCTTGAAAAATAATAATAAGTACTTTCTGAAACAAAAAAATAAAAAGAATAAGTATTCAACATGGGCTGATACAGAGGGTAGGGATGGGCGTGGTCGCATCGACCTAAAACAGTGGTGCCCAAACCCACACTATCAAGCTTTGCACATGTGCGTGTAGCAGCGAAACGCGAAGTAAACGTCATGATGCCAAACACGAGCAAAAAGCTAACAAACAAATGCCTCTTGAGAGAAGAAAAACCGAATGCACACGTCGGGAGAGAGCAAGCCGCCGAGAGTTTTATTTATAGAATAGCGATGGCCCTTGGTGGCTTCCCGGGGCCGAAAACATTTCGCTATTCACATGTACACGACCCGAGCGCTTGCCGAAGCTGAGACCAAAAGAGCAGAAAGGCGTCATTCGCTCAACAGAGCTCGAAGCGATTAGGTCGAACCAGATTCACGGAGCTATATTTTCGCACACTAATACACTCTCACTTTTTGGCCTCGCTCTCGCTGGCCATCGCTGTTATAAAACACCCGTTTTCTCTATCTCTATGCGTGTGTCGGCTGCGACGCTGGCAGAATTATGAGTTCCTATCCCAGGGGACAGGCTTGTGTCATTTTGGGCACCACTGACCTAAAACTTTCTCCTGCACAATTGTTAGCCAAAACTGTGTAAAAGCAGTGTTTTCTCACTTCTCCACCACAAGTTTTCGTGGAAAAAATTGCGATTTCAAGAACATTTTATACTCAAGTGGAAGAAAATTTTATTGATTTTGGAGTAACAATAATTGGGTTATGGACAGATCTTAAATTTTTTTGTTAGAAACGACACATCTCCGTGGATTGCGAATTAAATTTACAATTGGATGTGAGATATCGCTATCAGAGAACTGCAAAAATCATTTTTTTCTTGATTGTCTCATACACAAAAATTCTTTCTCACATTTAATCAAACAACAAAACTGAGCGTTGAATATATTAAGCACATACCTGCAAACGCGTCGAGCAGTTGAGCTAGAGTTTTTTGATCAAAGGTTTATGTGTTCGATCGAACAAATCTCAGCATTGACCGGCTACCGGCCTCTCTCTCTTTCTTTTTCCATATCTTTCAGCAGCGCCGTCTCAACCTATGCGTCTTTGCAAAAGTGTGCTTGTACGAGGTGATATCATAATCAATCGTCGTTGAGCCAAACGAACAAAACACCCGAACTGACTGGAATAAAGACGAACATGATTATAATCAGAGTGCCAACAATATGATTGAATAAAACTCAACGGCGAACATGTTGTGTATGCATCGAGTGCAAAAGTCAATTTATTCGGGTGTTGCATAATGTATGAGCATTTTGCAATGGAACGAAGCTGTTCACTGATCGCTATACAACAGCTTCAAAGACTCACATCCCATCTGACTTGGTTCACTTGAGTATTTCTGAAAAACAAAGAAACATTTTTATTGTCCAACTCGTGCGGAAATCAAAGGCAAGAATACGTTCGAATACGAATGAAATGGCGCCTTAGCGCACTTCACCATCGCACACTTTTGTAGCTTTCTGTGTGGTGTTTGAGTGGAGTTCAGTTGTGCTCACTTAAGGCCCTTTTTTAACAGTTGTGATCAAAATGTTTATGATATCTTGGTCCTTATTTTCATCTAATTTTCTCAAAAATATTTTCCTCTGTGCGGTTCTTTTTGTATCAACACCATGACGCCGCCGTGCATGTAATCAACAAAAACACACGCCACGAGATTATGAGAAGATTGGCTTGGCCCCTTTGAGGGGCTGTATAGCCGCTTGACCACTGCGAGAAAATCTAAAAATTCCTGCCAATCAAACCTCTCTCCCAACAAATTCTGATTCACGAAAACATTTTTGTTTTTAAATATATACAGTCTCTTATGCTATTTTTTTCCACCGGTTTTTTTGTTTGTCTTAGCCCAGTACTCACATTGTTTGTTGTAAAAACCTTTTCATCTATTTCTTCAAGCTGCCAACTCTCAAGTAAAATTGGTTGTTTGTTCACTTTCCATTCATTCGCACTTCAACAAGAATATGAAATTGCACTTGATTTATATTTACATAACCTTCAACTGTGGCCTGGTCAAAAGGTATTCGAACACAAATATCTTGTCCTGAAGTGAAGAAACTCAAATAGTGGCACATGTGCATCTTGAAAATGTCACATGGAAAATGAATAGCTAAAATTATGCCCTAGGCTTTGTGCCCTCGCCTCATGGATGTTTATGTAACTGGATGGGGGAAAGGGGGGATATGTGCCTATTTGCCAACAAAGAGCATGCAAAATCATCAGGCAGATAAAAAGCCATAAAAATAGTAGAGCGTGAAGCAGCAGCAGCAACACGGAAACAAATAAAAATCAACAGGATTAAATATGCAGGCGTGTCTCTCCCTCTCTCTCTCTCTCTCTTTCTTT
The DNA here is from genome assembly GCA_018904235.1 of Lordiphosa stackelbergi. Lineage (NCBI taxonomy): Eukaryota > Metazoa > Arthropoda > Insecta > Diptera > Drosophilidae > Lordiphosa > Lordiphosa stackelbergi. The sequence goes on along the minus strand of JAEIFU010000089.1, from coordinate 33,204 downwards.
CACCATTTTTTTCTCTGTCTCTCTGAGCTTTGCCCGGGCCCCACAGACTCTGGCCATATCCTTGTGCCTTGCCCTTGCCTTGGCTGCGGCTCGGTGGCCAATCTGTTACATTTTGTCATGGATTTTTATGCAGCGTCTCGTCTTCTTCGCTTCGTGTATGTCCTTCGCACGTTTTACCTTCAGCTGGGACATTCTGGCTGCCGGGCTACCTGACTCCCACTGAGCAGGCTCAGGCACAAATTCAACAAGTTTAAATGCTTTCAGCTTTCAAGGTGCGACTAGAATTTACTTATTATATTCCTATGCCTGGGGATGTGGAATTTGAATCTAGTTAAAAGAATGTATGGATTAAGGCAAAACAGTTGAATACCATTTTGTACTCGGTCGCGAATTGTAGTGAAATGTAGCAGTTCCAATCTATGTTTCTAGGTTTTCCATACAAGTATGTTTCATTTAACATCAAACGAGCATTTCTAGTTTGATCCTCGCCTAAAATTATCTATGGAAAATTTAATTTTCAAACAAATGGTAAGCAGTGCCAATTGTGTCAAGTTTAGATATCATACTTTGTTCGCATCTGCATCACAACAGAATGCAATTAAGGGGAATAAATACATATTTTTAAAAATTTATTGTGGAAAATCATTTTATTTTGTGGAAAACCAAAAGTATTTATACATATAGTGGCAACATTTAAGATAATGACACCAATGATTTGTAAAAATATTGATCTGGGGTGCTCCTGCAGACGATCTCCCGACGTTCTTAAAAAAGGGTGTTTGGCGGTGACAACGAGTTCTTTGGTATAGTTCATCCGAAATCAAAAAAAAACTATAAGATTCTTTTAGTGGATAAATAAAACTAGTTTTTGATCGAAGGAATAATCGAAAATTAAATTTTTGACAAAAACGGTGGCCGAATTTTCGACTAAAATTTCCACTTAAATTTAAAAAAAATATAAGTAATTATCCTACATCTAATTCCATCGATTAATACTCAAGGAATATATCTGAGAAGGTTGTGTTAAAATTTCAGAGAGATCGGTTCTTTGAAAAAACAGTTTTGAGAAAAACGCGTTTGAAGTTTTAACAGCACTGCCAATGTGTCTCATGTGTCTCTGCAAATATCGGTGCAACTTCGATAAATATTGGCGGATAGACCTGGAAATTACATACATGCAAAAATCAAATATCGATTTTTTTGGAAGTTCTAACTACGTATAACTCCTTAAGCACATAATTACTTTGACAGCTCTAAGTGTGCGATCTAGCTGATACTGTTATGTATAAGTTAATTATAGTATTTATTTATTAGGGTGTTCCAAGACATAAGGAAACATTTTCTTTCGCGAAATCAAATACGATTACCCTCTATTTTATTTCTGTTTGACCTCAATAACTCTCAAATTAAATATTATTGAGATTGGAAAACGATAACCCGTGCCGACTTGATGCCAAACTTCTTAAATGAAAATTTTTAGACTTACTACACAGTGCAACACTTAAAAAAACCCTTCATACGACACTTAAATTTTGACAAAAGGGTCCCCTGTAATAACAAAACAAAACCAAATTTTCAAATGAAGCTTCGGTTCGCGTTTTATGGGTACTTTTGTAGTTGCAACACAAAACGACAACCATTTTGAATTAGTTTTTAATGGTTTAAAATAAAGTTCTCCAAAATTCAACAAATGTGGACAGGGTCATGGGGAACGCAATATAGAAAATTCACTTCAATCGTGGAATCGGTTAAGCTACCTTCAGAAGGGGTTAAACATTCGTTCTTGATTTTTTTAGAAGCGCACAGTAGATTTTCATTAAAATCGTATTTTTTAATGGTATAATGGGCTATTGCATGTCCCTAAGAGATGGTACGCCACAGCCAAAAAACAGCGATATGGATTACCATGTTAAGACTCACCCGCAAATCTTTTCACATAGGCCATAATCCAGATCTAAAAATAGACAGATCAGCGTTTCCAGTTTTGCCCACGAAGCCTTAGTTCGGGGATTATTATTATAAAGTACTGAAATGTTTCAATGTAAGTCGGAACGGTTACCATGGCCCTACCTTCTTAAAATTATATTTATAGCTGTTTTGTCTCAAAAGTAAAAAATATAGAGGGTATGCGTAAAAAAAACGACTTTGGCCTTTCGGGACTCCTTAATATTTATATAAAAAATAGAGGGAAGCTAACTTCGGCTGTACCGAAGTTTATATACCCTTGGAGCATGATATATGCTGCCAGTTTGACATATGGCTATACGATATATTCATCAAAAAAGTTTTTCTCACTAGAACTACATTTTGGACCGATCGTTCCTATGGCAGCTATATATGGCTATATATAGTCATCCGATTTAAATCAAACTTGACAAAATTGTGTGGTAGTATATAGCAGTGGCGTACGGGGGGGGTGGGGGGTTTGGGGTTAAACCCCCCCCTTGGGGGAATTTTTATATGCGAAATTTTTTTATACAAAAATTTTTGTTCTGAAAACCCCCCCCTGAAAAAATCCTGCGTACGCTACTGGTATATAGTATATATAATATAGATCTGTACAAAGTGGAAGCGATTGCATTGAAAATAAAAAAGGTTTTCTTACTAAGACTTTTTTTCAGATCTATCTTTTGTATGGCAGCTATACTATATAGTTGTCCGATTTTGATAAATCTCGGTGAAATTATGTGAAATCATAGAAAACTTATAAATACGGGGGTTGGGAACGATAGCATTGAAAACAAAAAAGTTTTTCTCACTAAAACTACTTTTTCAACCGATCGCTCCTATGGCAGCTATATGCTATAGTCATCCGATCCGGCCGGTTCCGACAAATGTGCAGCGTATTTGTACCAAAAGACTTCGTGCAAAGTTTGGTTGAGATAGCTTTAAAAGTGACGGAGGAGATAGCATAGAAACAGACGGACAGACGGACGACGGACGGACAGACGGACATGGCTATATCAACTCAACTCGTCATGCTGATCAAGAATATATATACTTTATGTGGTCGGAGATGTTTCCTTCTGTGCGTTACAAACATCCGGACAATTTTAATATACCATCTCCAAGGGTATAAAAAGCATTGTCATTCGGGCTCGGATTTTACATAAATTTAATTAGTAAAAATAGAGGAAAGCTAACTTCGGCTCGACCGAAGTTTATATACCCTTGGAGCATGATATATTCCTGTCAGTTTTTTATATGGCAGCTATACGATATATTCATCCGATTTTGATCAAATTCTCCAAAATTGTGTTGAGACAGATAATATTCATAACTGGAACGTACAAAGACGCTACCATTGAAAACAAAAAAGTTTTTCTCACTAAAACTATTTTTTCGACCGATCATTCCTATGGCAGCTATATGCTATAGTCATCCGATTTGGATCAGTCTTGGCAGAATTGTGTGTTAGCATATCATATTGATCAGTAACGAGTTTGGGAGCGATAGCCCTGAAAACAAAAAAGTTTTTCATACCAAAACTTTTTTTCAGATCTATCTTTTGTATGGCAGCTATACTATATAGTTGCCCGATTTGCATAAAACTTGCTGAAATTATGTGAAAACATAAAAAACTTATAAATACGAGGTTTGGTAGCGATAGCATTGAAAACAAAAAAGTTTTTCTAACTAAAACTACTTTTTCAACCGATCGTTCCTATGGCAGCTATATGCTATAGTCATCCGATCCGGCCGGTTCCGACAAATGTGCAGCGTATTTGTGCCAAAAGACTTCGTGCAAAGTTTGGTTACGATAGCTTTAAAACTGACGGAGGAGATAGCATAGAAACAGACGGACGGACAGACGGGCAGACGGACAGACGGACGGACAGACGGACAGACGGACATGGCTATATCAACTCAGCTCGTCACGCTGATCAAGAATATATATACTTTATGTGGTCGGAGATGATTCCTTCTGTGCGTTACAAACATCCGGACAATTTTAATATACCCTCTCAAGGGTATAATAACATAATTTATCGGGGAAAGTTTACAATTTTGATCGGTGGAAACTATCCTAGTCATTTTGATGTCGGGTTTGATTCAACATTTTCAAAATGTGGAAAATAAATTAACTGGGGTCTGCAGCATTCGCAAATAAAAGCTCAACACTAAGCAACACATTCACACTCACTCACACACACACTTGCTGCATTTGTTTTGTGCTGACTTTTTAATACAGGTGGGCACAAGCCGTGGTTCTCGTGGCACACACACTACAGCATTAAAATAACTGCTCGATTTGCTATTTTTATTTTTTATATATAAGGACATAATCTGTTTTTGTGTCATAAAAATGTTGAATGTACTGACTTTGCAGGCACAAATGCGCAGGCATTTCTTAAATAAAAAAAAAAACTATAGGAGAAAAATCCTCCCAAATGTTTTTTGATTCAATAACTTTATTGGCAATTCTCTCCAGTCCCCTTTTATTTTTATTTTTTCTGCTTTGCCGTCCTATGCATATTGGTAAAATGCTCTTAAAGTCTGCAGTTTATTATTTGGTTGGTTTAAATTTATTATTTTTGCCAAGTTAAGACAAAATGTTATGATTTAGCATTGGTCACACAATATAAAAATTAAAATGGATATGCTATATGGTACTTTTATACACAAAAATTAATAGTTTGGAGCCACATGAATGTTTTTTCTCGATATATATCTCGATATAGAGCAAAAGTAACAAATTTGTAATTGGAATATGTAATGCATGAGCAGCGAGAGTCAACCACTAAAAGAGGATTGTTTGTCGGACAGGACTAGAAATGAGAATGGTTTGAGTTTTCGATATTGTTTATTTAAGTATTACTCACACGTAGTGTTGCTTTTTTATAACCGTTATTCGAAGGGTAAAAAGAGTATACTAAAGTAGTACAAAACCACTAAAAACGATCATATGTGGTACATATATATTCTTAATCAGCATGAAAAGACGAACGATATTTAGTATATTTTTAGAGTTTCAAAATTTGGTAGCGATTGAATATTTAGCAGATTATTAAGTACAAACTTTGATCAATTGAAAGTTTCGAGTGCACTCTTCTTTTCTAGTGCAAATGTGCGATTAGTCGTACCTTGAAATAGTACATTGGCTGTAAACCGCCGTTGTACGTCCAATACTACCATTATCCTGTTTATACCCATAAAAATATCATAATAAATGCTCTTTTGAAGTATGCAAACTTTATTTCTGTAACAATTTATATTTTTTAAAGAGATTAATGATAACACTAGTTTACAAAAATAAAAAAATAAAGACCCATTTCACTGATATTTTTAGTATAGCGGAGGTGATCTCAAAAATCGATTTCAAAAATTTCCATAGCTCCGTTTTGAGATATGAATTTTTTATTTTTCTGGTAGGTTCTCTTACATTCAAGCCATATCTCACTTTGCAATTGTTAGATAGGTCATACAAGATACGAATCGAAAGCTTTATAAGCTGTCAATAATCTCGTGTTGTTTTCAACGGTTGAGTAGTTTGAATTCAACGACCAAGAATATTTCAAAAATGATATTTTGCTTAAAAATTAGGATTTAAACGCTAGGAAAAATATAAATAAATAAATTATTTTTATTTTTCTACTTAAGTCGCACTTCTACGAAGAAAACCAGATATCGATTATCAAGATCTATGAACAAACACAGGGGCTGTGAGCATTTAGTGCAAAAAAATGTGTATTTTCGTGATTATTTAAAAATAAATTTTCGTTTGCTTCGACTTTTGTCCGTTCTTGATTATTATTTTTGTTCTGTCGCGCACTATATAAATTGACCAAAAGATGAAGAAAAACGAAAAAATTTTTTGGTGAACTCACTAAATACTCATTTGATTGTTAGTCTCTGTCACTTGTATTGTACGTGGACTGTTTCCTCACCAATACCTTGTTGTGTTCGTTAAAGTGGGATTCTTAAGTAGAAAAATAAATAATTTATTTGGATTTATTTATATTTTTCCTATGCGTTTAAATCTTGAATTTTCAAGCAAAAATCATTTTTGAAATATTCTTGATCGTTGAATTCAAACTACTAAGCCGATTTGAAAACAATGTCTACGCGATTATTGCCAGCTTATAAAGCTTTCGATTCGTATCTTGTATGACTCTATCTAACATTACAAAGTGAGATATGGCTTTGAATGTAAGAGAACCTACCAGGAAAATAAAAATTCATATCTCAAAAACGGAGCCATGGAAAATTTTGAAATCAATTTTGAGATCAGCATTCCAAACTACACTAAAATAGAGTTTCAGTGAAATGGGTCTTTTGGCTGTAAACTAGTGTAATCGTTAATTGCAGCTTATATGTACATAATCCACACTGTAAATTTCCTCGGATTGTCACAAAATAACTTACTATTAGGGAAAATATAAAATAAATATTAATGTAGCATACTTTTAACGACATTTATCATTAATAGCAGACTCTCTCACCTCACACTATCGCCAACTCACTTTCTTGTCAGACATCTCTGTAGCGCTAAAATTCGTCCTGCTTTCTAAATGATTTACGCTGCCTTCGATGGCCTAAGTGAAATAACGGGATCTTCCCATTTCAACCTGATATAACCTAAAGTGTCGAATGCGTCGTATATTATAAAAGTTTGGAGACTCCACGCACCTAAAAAAATTTTAATCTTTTTCATTTGTTTTTGTCTTAAAAATTATCAAAAATTAAACAGTGCTGGCATCTTGTTATACCCTTGCAAAGGGTATTATAATTTTGCCCAGAAGTTTGCAACGCATAGAAATATTCACTTCCGACCCTATAAACTATATATATTCTTGATCAGGGTGACGAGCTGAGTCGATTGAGCTTTTTCCGTCCGTCTGTCTGTCCGTCTGTCCGTCTGTCTGTTTCTACGCAAACTAGTCTCTCAGTTTTAAAGCTATCGAGCTGAAACTTTGCACAGAGTTTTCTTTTTACTGCACACTGCTAATATGTCGGAACCGACCGGATCGGAGGACTTTATCTTATAGCTGCCATAGGAACAATCGTTCGAAAACTGGGTCTTTGTGAGAAAAACTTTTTTGTTTTTAATGTTAACGTCTCCCACTTCAGCGATTATTAATATTATACGCTTTCACATAGATTTGGAAGGTTATGGCAAAATCGGATGACTATATCTTATAGCTGCCAGGGACCTACGGTCGAAAAGGTTTTATTTAGAAAAATTGTTTTAATGCTGGCGCTCTTAAACTCTGATGTATTAAAACATTTGCAAGGGTATAAAAACTTCGGCAAAGACGAAGTTAGCTTGACCTTCTCGTTTTTTTGTTCAGTAGTGTTTTATGCTGAAGCAGATATATTATTATTTAAAGAATTTCATGGCTCCATTAAATTTCTAACTGGAATTTAAGTTGAATGTTCCTATAAGTTTTCAGCAAGCAAATCAGAACATTCCTTTATCAGATTACAAAATTTTGTCACGAAAATGGTTCATCATGCCGCCTACCGCTTTATCTCCTAGGTATACACTAGTATATGTAACACACACTTTTGCCATTTCCCTCTGGCCATTTCTAGACACATTTAAAAATTTATTTCCTCGCATTTGGCGGAAATGGATGGGCGAAACGTTACGACCGACCAGGCGTCAAATGAGCTGGCACACGGCTGCCGTTTCAAAAGTCTTCCGTTTCAAACTAAGTAACTTTAAAGCTCGTGGCACATTTCTTGTGGCCATATTAAATATTTAAATTATACAATTAAAGGGACAGCTGCAACATGTGGCACAAAAAGTGTTTCAATTTCTTTAGGTAGCTTGAAACATTTCCTGCACATAAATTCTATTAAGATGTGCAGCATGCAGTCGCCCTTCATTTCTAACTTTTGATTTCTCCGACAAGGTAAATGTCGTTGGCCACGTGTCCGTTGCTATATTCAAAACCCCAAAACGTTGCTTCACATTCATACACCACCCACGTAACTGAATTATTTGCTTTGCCATTCAAATGGCATATGAGTGTTAAATTTTGAATTCTGTGTATAACTGTGTGTGTGTGTGCTGGGGGAAATTAAAAGGACATTTGTGTTGGCATCTAATTAGGCAAATTCAGCAATACAAGGAAAGATTGAATAACAAGTTCATCAGTAGAGATTTGGAAGACAATTGAACAATTGATAGTGGGCAAAAATGAGGAAAATAAGGCATTCAGAACGCTGGCTAGCACGTCCCGGTTAGCACTTTCTCATATAAAGATACAACTGTTTAGAGCTAATTTTCCTCATGTAAATTGAAATAACTTGATATTATCGATAGCGGCGACAGGAATCTTCAGAATTAGAACCATTTAATTTATAGCAGTGGCTTAACATAGCATTTATATGGAATTTTTTTTTATAAGTTTTATAACAAAAGTGTTGAAGGAGGTCATCAGCCTTTCCCATAGTTGAATTACAATATTCTTATTTTTTGCTTATCCACCCTTATCATCTTTCCCACATTGTACACACACTATTACTGCAGGCCCTTAACGAAGCCCCTAACGAAGAGCTTCTGTTATACACGCACTCTCAGTTTACTTCATTGAAATCATTAAAGTAAGTTCATATTGGAGATCGAAAGCAAGCAGACGACTTCTTATTTTTCCAATCAACTCTGCACAGGACAGAGTCCAAATATTGCAACTCAACACTCTGTACAAGGGCAGAGTCCCAACAAAAAGGCTATTAGATTTCTCCTTACGCACCTGAGTGCTCATTAAAAATGGATGTACTACATTATTTACCATACAAAAAATATATTTTCGATTAATTTCCTAGAATACAGGGCATTTGGCCTTAAATATCTTGTTTAGGGAAAATTTTATTTTTTAAATCTTTTGCCTTAATATTGTGCCAGTTTCAAATTAAACAGTAACAAATTTCTTTGAAATATAAAACCGTTAAGAAAGTCGGTCAAACCCAACTATAAAATGCTTTCTACCTGCGAAATTGAATGCTTAGTACGAATTTAGCTGCTGAAGTACCAGCTGTAAACAGCTTTGCTGCAGCGCCGCCGTTGCGAACTTTCTTTTGCTTATAGCTCAACTATAGTTCATCTGATCCTTATCATATGTCTAAAAGGTACAAGGCTAAACTAAATCTGCCTGCAAGTGTACGAAATTTTGAAGATTATTATCCTTAAAGACATGTAAATTGGAATTATAGCGAAGAGAAGACATGAAAGGACAAAGAAAAGTTCCAAATAATTCATGTCCATTTCATTTTTACACAAAGCTACAGAGCGGGGCTACAGAGCTAGTCGCTGGCTGAGCAGCTAAGAGCCAAGTGCTTTTGGCTACACATTCTTTACTTCGACTCCATCGCTATCTTTCGCGCGTGTTTGATAGTCGTGTGTGTTACAATGATTAAGTCTCGAGGTCCTGAGTTTGAATCCCAGTTAGGTTAGGTTAGGTTAGTTTGCGATGGCTGAGAGCGACAAGTCGCTCTCCCACTTATGCCACTTTGGGCCCATTGCGATGCCATATTTATTCCCTGTTAACCCTTTTTATACCCGTTACTCGTAGAGTAAAAAGGGTATACTAAAGTCGTGCAAATGTATGTAACAGGCAGAAGGAATCATTTCCGACCATATAAAGTATATATATTCTTGATCAGCATCAACAGCCGAGTCGATTTAGCCTTGTCCGTCTGTCCGTCCGTCCGTCCGTCCGTCCGTCCGTCCGTCCGTCCGTCTGTATGAACACCTAGATCTCAGAGATGGTAAGAGATAGAGGTTTGACATGTATGGGACAAATGCTTCTTTTATCTGCACGCAGATCAAGTTTGTTTCAAATTTTGGCCACGCCCCCTCCCGCCCCCGCAATTTGGAAAAAAGTTATATCTCCTACAGTTTTAAAGATAGAGGATTCGTACCTTCTAGAGATAGTTAGTAATTAGCAAAATGAATCGATTTGCCGAAGGAATGATAAAGATCGGATGAGCGGTTCTCAAGTTATGAGCAAAAAAAGTGAACCAAGCCCTCCCCGCTACCACCCTAAAAAATGTTGCATACTTTTTGGATGGTCACACTAAGGTACGCGGGAACACTGTTAAACCTGTTTTTTATGAGTAACGGGTATATCGAAGTCGGTTAGAGCCGACTTTAACTTACGCTCTCGTTTTTTTAATGTGGTAGATAGTTTCTTTTTATTAAAAAATCCAAATTAAATTTCTTTTGTAATAGCGGTCTAAATTCATTTTTGCAGAATGAAATTAGAACGCGCGGCCTAATTTCATTTTGTGATGGCGGTCTAAATTCATTTTGAAAAATGAAAGGCCGCGCGGCCTAATTTCATCTTGTGATGGCGGTCTAAATTCATTTTTGCAGAATGCAATTAGACTCCCATCTCAAACTATCGCCAAACTCGACGAGGGAGATAAGAAACCCGACAAAATGTTTGCAGGGTGCTGTCAGCTAGGGCGTGAGTGTGTGTGTGTCTCCAGGGTGCAGGGTATTTTGAAGTTGGGGCAGTGAGCGTGAGAGTTTTAGATGGATTAGCAGCTTTTGAGCACGCTATTTGGTAGTGCAAGTCAATTGGATTTGTAGTTTCTATTAATGTCCGGCTTATCCTATTGAGGATTTGCGATCTAAATGTAACTGGCGAATTGTCTTACCTTTGTTTAAGGCCTATTTCCAGAAGAAATAAAAATTTATGTCACGAAATTGCCACTTATTTATGTTAAGTGGATTGTAAGCTATAATCGGGTGTGTCCCAGAAATCTCTAGAGGTTTTCGTATAAGCGTTAGCATTTCATATTAAAGCTGTTTGAATTTATATGTTAAGGGGCTCAAATATGCCCGCCTACTAGATTAGATTACGAAAGTTGAGCGATTTGAAACCGCCTGCTCAAAGCCAAGTAGATTTGATGCGTACGGTTTTCCTTTCACATAATCTAGTAGGCGGTCTGATTCTGGGCACTTGGCAATTAAAGTAGTCCAAGTATAGTTCGAAGTGCAATCGTTTATACGAAAATCTCTAGAGATTTCTAGGACACCCCTGAATATGACCATAATGTCTAAAATACACTAAAAAATACCCAAAACGGAGGCCAAATTGCAAGGTCGCACTGAAGTGACAGCCGCTTGAATTCAAAATGTGTTAATCAAATTAGAGTTTAAACAATTTTAAAATAAGCTTACAGCTTTCAAAGTCAAACGATGTACTACCAAAAGTGTGGACAACTTCGTGATCCTCGGTAGAGAAAGTCTTGAGGCACGTAAAATTAAAAAATGTCAAAAACTAATAATATGACAGCTATTTTACGTGCATATTTAATATATTAATTATTTGTTAGACTATTTTGATGCGCCCCGCATTTGCTTTTAATTTGTTCGATGTTGTCCAAAAAAATGTGCTGCAAGTTATTTATTTTCAATTTAGTTTAGCAAATCGGCTGTGCTTGCAATCCACACTAGCTAACGATGTGGCAACGCTGTGATTATTTAGTTTCTCTTCTGGAAATCAGCAAAATAAATGCCACTAAATAAATGGCTGATCAGCTGTTCGAAGCTGTTTTTTTATATGGAGTTCAACATAAAAATTTATTTTCGTGGGCATTTGTTCTGGAAATTGGCCTTTATACACGTGAGAAGTCGGTCAAGCCCAACTATAACATACTCTGTACCCGGTGTATATGATGAATCGTCGCTGCTAATGTGCTCAGCTTTAAGTTTTTTCTCTCTCTCTCTCTCTCTTTGATGCATGCAATGCGGTGTTGTTTGCGTGTGCGTGGGAGGGGTCTTTTTACACTTTTTTTCTCATAATTTGAGATCCGCTCATCCGATCTTTATCATTTCTTCGGCAAATCGATACATATTGCCAATGACCACCTATCTTTAGAAAATACGAATCATCTATCTATAAAACTGTCGGAGATATGACGTTTTTTCAAAATTGCGGGGGCGGGAGGGGGCATGGCACAAGTTGATAATAAACTTGATCTGCCGGCAAGTATAAGAAACATTTGTCCCATTCATGTCAAACCTCTATCTCTTACCATCTCTGAGATCTGTTTGTACATACGGACGGACTGACAGACGGACATGGCTATATCGACTCGGCTGTTGATGCTGATCAAGAATATATACACTTAATAGGGTCGGAAATGATTCCTTTTTCCTGTTACATACTTTTGTACCTTCGGTGCAGAGTATAAAAAGTGGACGAAAATCTTACAGGTAAAATTTTATATGAGTTTTATACCCTGTACCGAAGGTAATATTAAGTTTATGCAAAACTTGACGAAGAAAAAAAATCGGATGAGCGGTTCTCAAGTTATAAGCAAATAAGTGAATCACCCCCGCCACCCCCATCCCACCCTTTCACAACCAACGCCGCACAATGTTAGAGAGAGAGAGAAGAGAGAGAGAGAGTGGGAGAAAGAGGGTGAGAAACTTAGAGATGAGCGCAGCAGCAGCACTGCATTTAGCTCCTACTCTAGGTACAGAGTATATTATAGTCGGGCTTGACCGACTTTCTCACTTGTCCATTAATTTTGTATAATGTATTATTTGCTTTATTATTTCAACTGATTTAAAGTATTTGTAAGTGTTAGCAATTGCGTGGAAAAGTTCCAAGAATTATTTGCGAGGTAATGGTTCTAGGATTTGCGTGCTTGCAATTTACACGTCAACTGTTTTCTTTGATTATTCCCTGGAAGTGGTTGAAGTTCCTAGAACGATTTGGTAGTAACAGTAATTAATTGTAATACTATATTTGCGATTAAGATTTCTAGGAACGATTTGCGGTAGTAGCATAGCTTTGGGGGTGGCCTGCCCTGGCGGCAAGTTATGGAAGGTATGGAATATACTTCTTAAACAAATACTATTGGGCAATATTTTTCACACTATTATTAGGCACCCACTAAAAAATTTCGTTAGTTAACGCGTTCTTTTAAGACCACTATTTCACTAATCTTGACAGATCATCAAGCGAACCCAGTTTGTTAAAAGCAGACGCCGGAATTTTGGTAGATGCGATGTCATTTTCATCCATTCGGTTCTTAGGTTTTCAGCAACCTGTGCTATGTGAATTGGAATGTACACAAAAATATGTGCAAGCAAAGAGATATAAGGAAAGGAATGCACAACTTTATAATATTCTCGAAACAAGAAGATTCCCAACTAGATAGAGTGATTTTTCTACATAGAATAAACAAAATTACGTTCTGAAATCATAGTTTTGTTTTTATTGTTCTGCGCATCACTAAAAAGTAGTCGAGTCGAGACCCAAAAAATTCTGAAAGCGTATGTAGTACTACAAAAACATTTGCTGGGTTTGGCCTGGTTAGCTGCCGCTTTCTTTTCATTACACTTTGAAACTTTTAGCTTCTGATTGAGATTTGCAACTCCATGTCGTCTCGTAAACTATTTATAATTTCGCTTTGAAACCTTTGAGGAAGTTGTTGCTTACGGGCCCTTAACCTTGTAGAATTTAAACCATTGACAAATGCAAGGTCCTTTCTGGTCATTTCACTTCATTTTGCCAATTAGTGCTCTTGACTTGAGTGCAGTTTCACTTTTATCTAAACTAGTTTGACCACTCAGCGGTTTCGTTTACACATTTCTACATAGAACCCAATTTCGAATTTGTCCTTTTGTTTCCTATCTACCAACCGAATTCACGTTCCACAAACACGCAGCACAATAGCCAACACGTAGACGTGGAGTACATAAATTAATTAAATTTTGCTGCCAAGTCAATATCTGTGACAATGGACAGGCCTTGAGTTCCAGTAAAACTGTTAGCAGGTAATGGGCACTCACGGGGTCATGGGCAATTTACGAATTTTTAGTCACACACTTTAATTTTGCCTGCAAGTGGAGCCTATCAATCATACGCCCCGTTAGCCAACTGCGAAAACGGTTTAGCTTTTTCCATTTATAATGTTGACAGCATAATTTTGCGATTTTATCAGGGGAAATGTGCAAAATGATTTCGCGCTACTTACTTCTTGTACGATTTCAATTTTCCTGCGGGTTAGTTCTGTTGAGTAAGAGTTCTGCAATAGAGAAAATGAGAAAATTTACATAAATTTAATAAAAAAAAAGAAATTTTAATTGTGTCAAGCAGAACATGCGAGAGTCAGTATGATACTGACATGCACATTGCATATGGGGTAAGAAATGTCTGAGGAATTTAAGCTGAAATATAATATACAATTTTTCCCCCTAGTTAAACCCCTTTATGTGTATTTTTTTTCCTCTTTTTCTTATACTTTTGTTCTCTTATTGCAGCCTGTGAAAATTGTTCATTTTAAATGAACCAGCCAAAGCGCAAAGGAGGCTACAAAAAAGCATAGCATAACAAACGGCGCTGTAAATATAAATAAAATAATAAAGCGTGAGGAGGACAATAAACGAGAAAAACGTATATGCCCAGGCCCCATTGCATTCAAACAAAAGGGCTGAACATAATTTGCATGACAGCATTTTGCCGAGTAAAGAGCAAAAACGACTGTCACAACAGTCTCCGCCTGCTCTGGCTGTGGCGCTCAGATTTTTGCCTTGCAACAATTTTTTTGATTTATTACAAAACTCTGCTCTTTGTTGGCTTTAATTCTGGTTAGAGTCTTTGGGGGGAAAGGTAAATTTCCTGCACAAATGTAACCATAACAAATTTATATACGTTTGTGTGTGCAAGCATAAAGAATGTTTGTGGGCTTCAAGTGAAAATCCTGTCCAGCCGTTGACCAAAACTTTGTCAGATTTGCAGCTTGTCTTTGGTCTAAGAGGCAAAATGAGAAATTTGCGCAATTACAGTTTCTATTGGGCGAGTGTTGAACTGTTGAGTGTAAGGGGTAATGAAATTTAATTAAGAGTGCGCTTCTGTAATTTTATAAGGTAAGACAAGTTAGAAGGCTGTCTTGTTAGCTTTCGAAAGTTGTGTACGCGTAATGGACGCTATTGTAAAGTCATAAAGATTTCGATTGTTTAAAGCAGTTGAATTTTTTGCTTGCCTATTACGTATCTCAGGCAACTAATGCACTCAATATGGTTAATCTTTTTCAATGGAATGTAATCCAACAGATCCAAATCAAATTTGAAATGTGATCTGTTTTTGACTTAGGTCCTCAATACGCACATCGGTCAACCCGTTCACCCCTTCTCTCCCGCATTGGTTATTCAACAGCTAACAAATTGCACAGCATTTGTACGCTTTTAGCGCTTAGCCATTGTCAAAGTAAAGGCAAAAGCAATTTAGTTATCAACTTGTCTTTCTTCGAGCGTTTCTCGAACTTGGCAAAAGTTATACTCATGGTTCGGTTTGTGGGGCAAAGTTATGGTTACTCAAGGGACGAGATACATACTCAAAGTGCAAAAGCAATCAGCATGCAAATGCAATTGGGAAAAGTGAGAAGGAAATGGCAGGAGTAGTGACAGAAAGAGAGAGGGAATGGTCATAAATAGTGAGAACAATAAGCCACTGAGATTCGCAAGCATTTCCAGTTACAGTGTCATTGAGTCAAAGCCGGCAAAAAAAAAGAGAAAAAAGTATGCAACACTTTTTTTCAATTTCATTTTACACTTCTGAGATTTGAGATGCTCCTGCTAAAAGGGGAATGATTGTGTTGTATAACAACAATAACTTTAGAACTACCTGGGAAACAAAAAGTGAGTGGAATAAGATGTGATTGTAAAAAGTTTGCTTTTAATTAATTTTTTCTATTTCTCAAGTCTTCGACTCTTTAACTGTGCTGCTTATAGATGTCGCTTAAGCTTGTTTTCTATAGTAAAGCTATCAACTTTTTCATTGGCTCCTTCTCAGTGAAGCTCAATAAAATCATAACAATTTAATTATGTGAAGCTTGTGGCTTCAATTCTGAATTCGCAATGAACGGAGTTCAAATTTTAGTCTCCAAAATTTAATCAGTTTTTACTGATTTTTTTAAAAGAAATTTTGCGAAATATTTACAAAAAAACTGTCAATTTCCTAATGCAAAATAGAACTTTAACAGTGCTAATTTAACAGCGCACTCAGCACATGCTGATCCCAGAAGTACTATTATTTTATACCTCCGCTATCTACAAATTAAATCTTAATAAAATTCAGTAATTAGTAAGATAAAATTTGCGAATTGTAAAATTGTAAAAGTCGAATGTGCTGCTTCAGCGTGTGCATCTTGAGAGCATCTGTTCGACGCAGAGATTAAAACCGAAACAAATAACGGTTCTTTTCCGATAACGGTTATATTACGATATTTGGTATTATTTATTCCGGGTTTCATTTTTTTTTGGTTTTCCAAAAAAAACATCACTTTGGTAATCCCTTTGCAATGCAGACAAAAGTGGCTCCATTTGGAATTTTTTTTTTTTTTTTAAGGAGGGGGGAGAGGGGGGGTTAGGGGGCTAGGGGGTTGTGAGCCACTCGAATATTGGCCATGGCCAAAAAAAATATATTTAAACTTGTAGCTTATGTCATGTGTCTACTTCTTATTGCCTAACTTTTTGGCAAGCAACCTATCAGTCTACACCTTCTTCAATAAAAGAAAGTTTTTTTTTCATTTTTAACTTGGGAATATTATACAAAGTTTTTTATAATGACAAATGTAAGTATGAGGTGTGAAATATTTTTGGTCAATTGCCTTTAGATTTAGATTTAGATTTATTTGACAAACAATTTCAATCAATTTTCACTTTATTGATATTTGTTAATTCAGAATATGGGGAAAATTGTTCATTTTTTTCAATTAATAAAGAATAATGGCTTAGAAACACGAATTTTGAACTTTTAGATGGGTGGCTCACAACCCCCACAAATTTTCGAAATGTCAAAAAAATCTTTTTTTTTCAATATGAAATAAAAAAAAACAAAATTTTATTTTTTAAAACTAGTGATGAGCAAAGTTTTGTGCATCCTTTACCTGAAATACAAAATTTACAGAACGAAAAAATATTGATTTTTGGCAAAGTTATGTACGAAAAACAAAACTATGATCACAACCCCCACTCTCCCCTACTAAATGCTTTGGGAATTTTGCTCTGCGACACTTTGGGACGAAATGTAATCCCATCATAATAAAACAAAAATAATAATAACTTAAAAAAGGCGATCGCGCAAACAACAACAATATGTGCGAATACCTACGTTTTCATACAAACAAATTGGCATAATAAACAAAAGGAAAGATGAGACACAAGGAAGAGACAGCGCAGCTAACTAAAATCTTTACCTTAATTAATGTTCATCAAATAAATTTACGTTTATCAAAATTTTTACTAGTAGAGGAAAAATCGAATTTAACCTATATATTTGTTTCTGTTTTGGTACTGATTAACCCTTATATTTATAAAAATGTATGGGGTTACGGTTACAAATTTTAAAGTGTTTTAAGCGGTTAAAGGTAACGGTTTGTTTCGGTTTCGGTTTTAATCTCTGGTTCGATGTGTAAAATTTAAAAAAAAAAAAAAAATTGTCAGCAAAATGTGTGAATTAATCAAATATGATCAATTTGGATTTATTTCGCTCTTAGGAACGTAATATCGATAGCCGAGTTCAAATACAAAATTTCTTGGATTGAGACCAAAAACAGACTTACTATGCATTCTCCAAAAATGCGTGCTACGAAAAATGCGAAATATTTTAGTAGGTCAAATCTGTTCCGACAGTTCATTCCTTGGTTGTTACACTTTGCTTTTGGAGGATAGATTTTGGAGTATAAATACCCGTTTTATTTGGTTAATTTATTTCCCTGGGTATTCTAAAGTCGATGGAAATCATTTCCGACCATATAAAGTATATATATTCTTGATCAGCATCAACACCAGTATATAGCTTTCCGTCTGTCCGTCCGTTTATAACATAGATCTCAGAATGGTGAGGATAGAGGTTTGACATGTATGGGACAAATGCTTCTCTTATCTGCACGCAGATCAAGTTTGTTTCAAATTTTGGCCCGCCCCCCCGCCCCGCATTCGGAAAAACGTTATATCCCACAGTTTTAAAGATTGACGATTTGTAGCTGCTAGAGTAAGTTAGTAATTAGCAAAATGAATCGATTTGCCGAAGAAATGATTAAGATCGGATGAATGGTTTTCAAGTTGTGAGCAAAAACGTCAGAACCAAGCCCCCCCCGCTACCACCCCCCACCCTAAAAAATGTTGCATACTTTTCGGATGGTCACACTAAGGACGCAGGAACACTGTTAAACTGGTTTTTTATAAGTAACGGGTATAACGAAGTTGGTTAGAGCCGACTTTACCCTTGATGCACCACCTTTCGGGCAATAGAAAAATGTATGGGGATAATGTAAGTTTTGGGAAAATGCACTGCAGTTGTCGTTAGCAAAATTAGGGAAATAATGCTGACTTCGTTTTCAAAATGACTGCTTAGACTGGAAACGCACAAATAATTTCTTTGCAAAAAACGGATAAACAAAGTTACTTTAAAAGTTATGTTTGTAGCTTAAATAAGTGCCCCAAGTTCATTAATATCTAAACCTTTTCGAGTATTTAATATTATTGCCATCTCAGAAGAATCAAACAGGCAGTATAAGAGAAGCTAAAAGTACTTGTTACCTACAGTGGACCAAAGTTTACTATTTGCTTTGTTCAAAGATATTTGAACAGAGCATTGTGAGACCTGGTACCTGCGCTCGGGACTCCAATACGAGGCGCATTAAAATAGACTAGATTCTAAACCCTAAATAAAAAGGGCCTGTTAAAAATAAATTAGAAAAACCGAGCTGCAGACAACCATATGGTGTGTAAGTCAGTGGCTTGGGGTTAACACCAAAATGAACAAAAAAACCATTCGGCATCTAAAAAAGGAGCTAGTCACTCGCACCACAAATACGTTTTACTCAGCTTGCATAATAGCATTCCATACTCTTTCTGATTCCGCAGTATTTTTCGTTCGAGTCTTCATAACAAGCCACAGCTATTTCTGATATTTTTCTGTAGCCCTTCTACTCTTGCCTTTTCCTCTTGCAAATGCAAAACAAAAGACAACCGAACAAGGACAATACAAATGCCTGCAGGCACTTTGAGGGTTGCCAACGCGCGAGGCTGTTACATTGATGCATTTGAAAGCGAGAGGCTTTGAATGGCAAGGTCATTGCAGGCCACCAGCCGCACCCAGTGGTTGAAATATGGGCAGACGCTACACAAAATTTCGAAAGTTATACAGTTACAATAACGAGAGGAATAGCCATAATGGCGGCACGCACATCATAAACCAGGCACGCGCCTTACACATGTGTACAAAAGCATGTTAGTGTGTTCATACCCTGTACTACGCAGCGTATGCGTAACTTTGTTTCTTTCTCCTCCAATTTGGGTACAAATTGAAAGCAAACAAGCAAGCAAAAAAATAAGAAATGATTCCCTTGGCACAGGTAACAAACGCACACACGTACACCTTAGGGAGGCATGGCTGAAGGGCTGAGAAAGTTTCCAAAGTTTTTGGAGCCTTAAAATCCTATTGTTTTTGGCTGCAAATTATCCTAATTGTGTGTTGATATGAATAATTCACAACAGTTATTTATTCTTGAATATGAAGTAAATGTCGCCCGTTGAATTAATAAAACAATTGAAATTATAAATAAAAGATGTTCTGTCTGCGAGCGGTCAAATGTGGGTACACTTAGAAATAAAAAAAAGTTTTAAAATTTTTAGACGGTGTCAAAAAATGAATGTACCGAATATAACAACTTTTTATAAAAGTACGAAGTTCGGTTTGAGCATTTTAGTTTCTACATTGAATGTCAGAATATTTCTAGTAGGGTTATCGATATTTCTCAAATATCGATATCGATAATACCAAAAATCCACCTTTTCAATATCGATATTTGAAACAGTAAAAACAGTAGACATTTCGGTATTTTATAAAGCAACACAAAGGGGAAAACCGAGAACATTGAATTCTAGATGAGCACATACGTTACCAAACACAGTGCATGAACGGTTTTCTTATTAGTAGTACGATGCTCACACCTCAAAAACATTTTTTTAAGAACGTAATAACTCAAATTCTGTTGAAAATTTTCAATTTTTAAGAACTTGATTTGGAGTTAATATTGTTCCTATTTAAAAACAATTGGGAAACAAAATTGATTGATTTTTGACCAGGTGTGAGCGGGATTCCTCACATTTGTGAGAAATAAGGAATGTGTGGACATGTGGGATTGGAAGGGAAGTTAGGCAAGGCTCCCATTCATTTGTACAAAAACTTTAACGACTCCACCTGACTCGTTTGATTTAAGTTTGTTCGGCTTAAGCGGGCTTGACTGGGAACCATACCATATGCACGATACCATATGCACTTAACGTACGGAATGACGCGCCAACACATTCAGCCGTTGCAGACTTTTGCAGATTCACATCTAGAGGTCTACTTAAGCTTGCTTGAGATAAAAAGAAGTTGAGTGGAAAAGAAAGAGAGATCAAAAAAAGTGGTTTTGGTGTTGTATAAAGCAAATATTATCCGATTGGAAGCAACTTTACTCATTCCTGGAACATTTAGAACATTTGTTGTCAAGAAATCTGACAACATCTTGTTCTCATTTTAAGTAGAAGGCGACTTATTTTCTCAACAGGACAACTTTAAGATTTTAATGACTTATCTGAAACTACAGCTTTCATTTCAAAGTAAATTAATATTGAGATTTTCTTTTTCTTTAATCCTTAGGTACAACACTTCGTATAAGTAAGGCTGCTGCTTAAAATTATTCTGATTTCGAAACTGAAGTTTGCTTGTGGATGCTTTCAGTTCTGATGGTACTGAATATTCAGGACCAATAAAGTTTCGAAATGCATATTCAGACAGCTTGAACAATTCATCCGCAATAGCTTTCCAATAAGCTACTGGGTTCATGTCGGTATCTTCAAAACATTCCAAAACTGACACCTCTTAGTGCAGCGTATTGCTGCCTCCATACAAGTATGATTAGTTTTTAAATGCTATTTTAGGTTGTATTAGCAGATGTTTTATTAGGCTTGCCATATAATTTCCAACTATTACCATAGTCATTTTTGCTTATATATTGTTATCGAAATAACCCCTATCGTCCAATAGAAATATCGACATATCGATTAAATATTGACAAACCTAAATCCTATTTCAATCCTATCTCTACTTAGCCAAGAATTTGCCTGTCTAAGATAAAAACTCCTGTATTTTTAGAATAAAAAAATGTTCTAAAGTTTTCATTCGTTCTTATCCAATAAGAGTGCACCACCCAAATTTTTTTATACTCTGCACCGGAGGTACATACACTCAAAAAAAAAAGAAACCTAGAATTAAGGTTAAGCAGCTCCTAAATCAAAAAATTGCCTTAAAATAAACTTTCAAGGTGATTTTTTACCTAATTGTCCAGAATGTTACCTTAAAGGCAAACTTTTAGCCAGTTTTATTAAGGAAATATGTCGCCTAAAAAATAAGGTAATTTCTCCTAAACATTCGTATTGGCAGCTGAGTGAGTTCGGTTCACACTGCATGCGTAAATTGTTTTTTAATTTTTGTTGTTTTTTTGTGGCTTTTTAACAAAGAACCTCTTTCCTAACAATGCACTTAGATCCTCTGCCGTACAAAGCAGTACTGTAATAACTGTGCATTCTGCAGTGCTGCTTTATTTTTATTTTTTTAAATTAGTTATAATACATTATAAAATAAAAATATTATAATTAATTATAGGGGGCAAGCGCTAGCGTCCCTTCCTCTTTTTTATACGTTTGGCTTTTCGTTGTTCTGTATCTAATTAAAATTTTTTTAAATTTTTTATTTTTCGTTGAGAGGTTTTGGAAGGTGTGTTGGGGCGGGGTGGTGGGGGTGGGGGACCCCGGCTCTCTCGCAAGTGGTGGTTTTTTTTATATTGTTTTATGTTATTTCAACAAAATGGGGGGGGGGGGGGAGACACCAGGAGGTGGTGGGGGGGGGGGGTGGTGGAGGGGCCGCGGCGACGGGGGGCACACACCCCTATGGGTGGGGGATCCATTTCCATGTTTGGGTTAAAAGCTTTATATCTATGTTGAAAAGTTGCCCAGTTGTCCAATTGGGGTGTGAAGGTGCTGCATGGCGCTCTTTTTGTATGTCACGCTCATGCGGGAATGTAGGTGAAGGTAGGGGACTTCGATGCATCTTTTGCGCAGCATCAGCTAGTTCGTTTCGGAATTCCTTTGTGGCTAGGTACCCAGAATAGTTGGGTTTCATTGGGGATTTTATGAGAGCGTCTCGTATTTGACAGACAAGGGGATTCAGATTGCCAATGTTCCGTACTGCTTCAACTGTGGATAGGCTGTCGGTGCAGATTACGAATTTTCCAGTGTTTTCTTTTGCGTAGGCTATTGCTCTATGGATGGCTACTGCTTCAGCAGAGAATATAGAGCAATATTCTGGAAGCCCTCCGGCTAAAACTTTCCCTTCCTGGTTGGTGCAAGCGTGCTGTGGTGTGTTCTGTTTTGGTTCCACGGTATATAACCAGGACCGGTTTATAAGGGGTTTTGCAGATTCTTCGGCGAAAAGTTGTCGGAAAGGTTTGGCTCATCTGGAATTCGTAGGTGGTGTTATTAGGATGTACGTAGTAGCCGGTGGCGCCGGCTTCCTACCGTGCCGGTGTTAGACCCTAGTGAGGCACAACGGCGAGAGTGGAAGGTACCACCCGGGTTAAAGCCCCGAGTGTTTGGTGTGGAAACAATGAGACGGTTTGGCTGGACCCGAGATTTCCGTGGATGGTAAGCCAGCCGGCCGTTACACGGTGTTTGAAAAGCAACCCGCCTTAACGCTGCGGTGGTCCCCCCAAAGGGCCCCGAGTATTAAGACTAGTACAGCCTTTAAGTGCGTAAGGTATTTTACGTTTTTCCGTGAGTTTCTTGTATAAACAGTGATTTAGGCAGTCAAAAATTATACCAAGTATTTTAAGAGCCCGCTCTACTTATAGGTATTAAAGTTAAGGTTGGGGTATGTGCAACGGACTTCGTGAAGGATTTTACACGGGAGAGGGTGTAGCTTTAAATATTGTCTTCCCCCCCCCGTCTCCTCCCCCCCTTCCTTTCCCCCCGCCCCTCCTTCTCCGCTCCCTCCCGCCCCCCCCCGTCGGTGTTTCGGCGCGGTTTGGGTGGGGCGCGGCGCCCCTGTTCCGCTGTGCCGGTAAAGTCGTTCGGGTTGTCTGCTGTGTCCTGGTGGGGTTTGTCTGTTAGGTGTTGTTTGTTCTCTGTTTTGTCGTGTTGTCCCTGTCCGCCTTTTCATTCTTCTTCGGCTGTTTCTGGTTTTTCCTGTCGGGGGGAGCGGGAGCCCGCTGTCTTTTTCCCTTCTTCTTTTCCCGTTTTCCCTCCTCCGTCCCCTCCCCGTCCCTTCTTTTTCCCTCCCCCCCTCTCCCCCTTTTTCCCTGTTTTTTCCCCCCTCCCCTCCCCTCCTTTTCTGGCCCCCTTTCCCCCCCCTTTTCCCCTTTTCCCCTCTTCCCCCCCCCTCCCCCCCCCCGTCCCCCCCCCTCCTTCCCTCTTTTTTCTTCCTCTTTGGTTTGGTCTTGGGTGTGTCTTTTGACCCCCCTGGCTGTTATTTTTGTAATCCTTTTGTGTCGTGTTTCCCTCTTCGCTCTTTCTCCTCCTCCTCTTCGTTCTGTTGTTTTTTTTTTTTTTTTTTTTCCCTCCGTCCGCGTTGGAGGGTTGTGGTTTTTTTTGATTTGTTCGTTTTTTTTAGGTTTTTCGTTTTTTTTTCTTTTTTTCTTTGTTTTTTCGGTTGTTTTGTTGGTTAAGAAGGGGAAGAGTCCCCGTGAAGGTGGTTGGGCGGTGAGGGAGGGGGGTGTTGGTGTGTGGTGTGGTGGTCCCCCGACGCGTCCTCTTTTCTTTCGTTTCTTGTTGTTTCTTTTTTCGTTTCTTTCTTTTCCCCCCTCTGTTTGGGTTTGCAGGGTTTTGTGTTTTCCCTTGTGCTTTTTTTGTTTTTTTTAGTTTCTTTTGTTGTTTGCTCTCTCCCGTGCGCCTCTTTCCGCTTCCTGTCCCCCCTTCTCGTTCCGTTTGCGGTCCCTGGGGGTCCCCTCCCCCCGGGGTTCTCTCTCCCGGTTTTCCGTCGTTGTCTCCTGTCATACAATCGGTTGGGGACTAAATTAGATTGTTATGCAATAAACTGATTGTTAAAAACAAAATATCATAAAAAAACGAGAGCGTAAGTTAAAGTCGGCTCTAACCGACTTCGATATACCCGTTACTCATAAAAAAACATGTTCATCCAAAAAGTATTCAACATTTTTTTAGGGTGGTAGCGGGGAGGGCTTGGTTCACTTTTTTTTGCTTATAACTTGAGAACCGTTCATCCGATCTTTATTATTTCTTCGGCAAATCGATTCATTTTGCTAATTACTAACTATCTCTAAAAGGTACGAATCGTCTATCTTTAAAACTGTAGGAGATATAACTTTTTTCCAAATTGCGGGGGCGGGAGGGGGCGTGGCCAAAATTTGAAACAAACTTGATCTGCGTGCAGATAAAAGAAGCATTTGTCCCATACATGTCAAACCTCTATCTCTTACCATCTCTGAGATCTAGGTGTTCATACAGACGGACGGACGGACGGACGGACAGACGGACATGGCTAAATCGACTCGGCTGTTGATGCTGATCAAGAATATATAGGGGAATATATAAGGGTATCATGAAGTTGTGCAAATGTATGTAACAGCCAGAAGGAAGCACCTCCGACCCCATAAAGTATATATATTCTTGATCAGCATCAACAGCCGAGTCGATATAGCCATGTCCGTCTGTCCGTCTGTATGAACTCGTCGATCTCAGAGACTGTAACAGGAAAAGCCACAATTTTTGGCATGTTTAGTTTGTAGGTGTATACTGTACCCACATCGAGTTTGTTTTAGATTTGGAAAACTCCTCCTCCTCCATCTTTTATCAGCGAAAAACTGTCTTTCTCTTTGTATAAACGCTTTGATCTCAGAGACTATAAGAGGTAGAGACACAAATTTTTGCATGTTTGTAGGTGTATATCGTACCCAAATCAAGTTTGCTTCAGATTTGGCAAGTTCCTCCTCCTTCTCCTTCTAACCGCGAAAAAATGTCAGAGCAAAAATTTTTAAGTTTGAACCTAATGATTAAATATATATTCTATTCTGTATACCACTACAAGTGCGCCTCCCCAATTATTCAAATAAATTTTAAAATAAAAGGAGTTCAAAGCTAAAGGAACCACATTACTTGGAACAGGGTATTTTGCTGCCTTCACCAGCTATTGGAGCCAGCTGTGAAGTATCTAGCCATGAAAAAGCAAATTCTGAAACTTTGCCGTTCGGATTCGGCGTTAAACTGTAGGTCCCTTTCTCTTGTGCGAAAAATTTAAGGCACACACGCCAAGCGATTGTGAGAAGCTTGGCTTGGCCCCGTTGGAGTTGCTGTCAGCCAATTTTACATTTTACCGAAGGCACACAGAGTATATTAAGTTTGTGCAAAAGTATGTAACAGGAAAAAGGAATCATTTCCGACCCTATAAAGTATATATATTCTTGATCAGCATCAACAGCCGAGTCGATATAGCCATGTCCGTCTGTCCGTCCGTCTGTCCGTCCGTATGAACAAACAGATCTCAGAGATGGTAAGAGATAGAGGTTTGACATGTATGGAACAAATGCTTCTTATACTTGCAGGCAGATCAAATTTATTTTCAATTTTTGCCACGCCCCCTCCCGCCCCCGCAATTTTGAAAAAACGTCATATCTCCGACAGTTTTAAAGATAGATGATTCGTACCTTCTAGACATAGTTAGTCATTAGCAATATGTATCAATTTGCCGAAAAAATGATAAAGATCGGATGATCGGTTCTCAAGTTGTGACCAAATAAGTAAATCACTCCCCGCCACCACCCTCCCAGCCATTCACAACCGGACAATGTTAGAAAGAGAGAGAGAGAGAGAGAGGAGAGAGAAACTTAGAGATGAGAGCAGCAGCAGCAGTGCATTCAGCTCCTTCTCCAGGTACAGAGTATGTTAGGCTGCCTTCATACTGTTCGACACATGACAACCTAGTAGGCCTGCATTTCCAGATGAAATTCTATGAATTTGACAAGCTATTCAAATTGAAACCATAACAAAAAGTATGGCCGACTTCGATTTCTCCCCGCTAGAACAGATTCGACGAGCTTTCCCACGACATGCCCTACATATAAAATTGCTTTCATGATTTCCTGGGTTTTTGGTTGTATGCACCCTACACATAAAACTTCTCCCAAGATAGCCTCGTGTTGTTCACAGTGTGCTACCCCGCACTTCCAGTTTTATAGTAAAATAAACCCCCCTAAACATTGCATAAGTAAGAACATATTGTGGTCCGAGATCTCAGCACTTAACAAATATTTCCGCAAAGTGGACAGGACGGACCCATTCCTCTTTCAGCCTAAGAACTACTTTCTCGATTGGCAATGCTAGAGTCCTAGAAATTATGTACGAGAAATACTTTATTCAAGAATGTTTGGTTTCCATGTAAAGCTAAGGTCCCACAGGCAAATAATTTGCCCAAATTTTGATGAAAAATGGACTAAATAGGCCAACTTAGGAAACTTTTCGGCTATTTTTGATCAAATTGCTTACGTATGGAACCATAGTTTTATTTTAAAGTTGTGGAAAGTCTGTAATCATGGCTATTTAGAGACATTTTTATGAAAATTTGGGCAAATTATTTGCCTGTGGGACCATAGCTTAAGTATCAGATCGCATATATGTACTTATGTTTTTTCTGAGTGTACGTAGCAACTGTATGTGCTTATCCCATTGTGGTAGTAAATTATTCATTTGTCATTTATTTGTCGTATTCTCATGACACAGGTTTTGGTAGCAGCAAAATATTGTGTAATATTTCTTGACAGTTGTTTTGCCACTGTGTGAACCTGTTGCCTAAAAGTGGGTGAGCGTGTTGAAAGGAAAAAATGTTGAAGGTTGGCCCATACAAGAAATTGTCTGAAAGTCCCACTAGGAAAATTCCTACCCTAGTTTTTTGCATTTTGATCATCTCTCCTGTCCCCCTCATTTAATTCTATCTCTAGCACTTCCTTCCGCAGCTTTCGTTGTTCCTCCTTCAGCCAATTAAACTCCCCCCATCTAAACACACACAAGACCTTGCCCACCATCATCATCATCGTCCAACGATTTGGTCATTTTTACGCTGTTAACTGGAACGAGGTCTGCTCCCGGACAGGAAAATGGTACGGGAATTCCTGTGTAGCAATCAGCAGATTGTCTGACAGGTTTTCCCACCACCAGTTTTTCTGCTTTTCATTTCCTTATTTATTCAACAAGTTCCGCCAAAAAATGTAAGGGAAAACTATGCGACACACGCACACAGGATACGATTTGGCAGGCCCAAAGGCAAAAGGTTCTGTGACACATTTTATGCGCTTATAATCACATTTTCTTCGCTTTCGGCTTTGGTAGGGTCTCTTGTTCGACATCGATTTGTTTGGCATTTGTTGCATGCCTCAAGGACATGCTCAACTAACTTCCCTCTCTGACTTTTGGTCCCTTTATTTTAGTGGCATTCATTTTGTCACATGTTATTTATGCTTAGGAATGTGACTTGGTGAGGGTTGGGGTAAGGCCAAAAGTTCTGTAAGCTTGTAAGTGCGTGTTTATTTGCTATGGGCCTGCATCCTTCTGCTGGTATGCGAAGTGGTTTTGGGGTTGGCTTAAAGGTATTTCCGTTTATGCGGCACGTTATCGACGGCGTGCAGCCCGAAGTTTTTGCGGCATCCCTGGCATCCTCGTAATTGGGGCAAGGGTTTCTCATCTGGGTTTGTGTGTAACCGAGTTACTTTCTCTCGAGGTGCGTGTGTGTGTGTGTGTGTTTATGACAAACTCATTTCATATTTATTAAATTTGCTGCGTTTCGTTTTTATTTTCATTTGGCACGTACCAAAAGTAAAGTAAATATTTGGCTTCTGCGAGTGCGGCTTTGTTTTGATACTCTACTCATGAGAGAGTTCATATAAGAGCAGCAAGTATTGCACGAGACGGAGACAAATCAATTGATTTATCAAATATTCATACTTGGCTAATCCAAAGAAAGTAGAAACTGAAGGAACAGAGCAAAAACAATCAATTTGAAACAAAGGAAATAATGACTGGTTTAGTGGATCATTTCATTCTTACATAGTTTTTGAAGCTTACTGAACTGCGATTTCGTTTCGGTTCATCAGTCCCTCTTAATTTTTTTTATATATTTTGTGAAAGAATATTCGTGTTTTCGAATTTTCGAATATTATAATTTCTAAAGAGAATAGGTGACTTTTCGCTCACATTCGAAATTGAATGCCCAGAAAATTATTTGAATAGTTTAAAACACTTACATAAATGTCCAAAGTTGTATATTAGGTCTTAGTTCAAAATAATTTTATTTCGGAAACAATTTTACTTCGGAAATAAGAAGGTACCGCGCTTCTTTTAAAGTTGAATTAAGGTGACGACAGATATATTATATATTTTGTATCGTCGCGTAGAGAAGTTGGGATTCTCAAGCAAATATATTAGAAATCTGGCATCGGATGAATGCAAAGACAAATACCCGAAAGTCGGTGAAAATCAGTGTCGATAAAAATTCCCAAATCACAAGTATCATTGTCTGAAAGTAAGCGCTTGAAGTCTTGAAAGCTGGAATCGAAAGAAGAGTTAGGGGTTTAAAAAAATCGAATTATAAAAAGTGTCCTAGATATTTTTGTAGACCCCCAAATCCAAATTTTGGGAGAGCACAGCGTCACGTGACGCTGACGTCAGCATATTTTGGGTTGTTGTTTAAGCGGAGCTCTCAAGGGGGAGAGCAGTGAAATTGGGCAGAGAGAGAAGGAAAACTGGGGGGAAAGTAGAGGTGACTAAACAGTGACTTGACAGTGACTCAACAGTGAATTGATATTGACTTAACAATGACTTAACAGTGACTAAACAGTGACTTGACAATAACTTAACAGTTTCTAGACAATGTCTAAACAGTGACTTGGCAGTTACTCAACAGTGACTTCACAGTGACTAAACAGTGACTTGATAGTGAATGTGATAGTGAATTAACAGTGAATTGAAAGTGTTTTGACAGTGACTGAACAGTGACTTAACAGTGTCTTGACAGTGTCTTGAAAGTGTCCTGACAGTGACTAAACAGTGACTTAACAGTGACTTAACAGTGACTAAACAGTGACTTGACAGTTTCTAAACAGTGACTAAACAGTGTCAAAAACAGTGACTAAACAGACCGTAAAATCCCTTTAAACAGCTCCCAAATTTAGCACCATGTTTCACTTCAAAGCCTCGTGAGTGTTCACAACACTCACATCTATTTTTATACCCGTTACTCGAAGAATAAAAAGGGTATACTAAAGTCGTGCATATGTATGTAAAAGGCAGAAGGAATCGTCCGTCCGTCCGTCCGTCTGTCTGTATGAACACCTAGATCTCAGATCTGTTTAACATTTCTTTTCATAACGGGTATATTTAAGTCGGTTACAGCCGACTTTAACTTACCCTCTCGTTTTATATATATTTTGAAAAAATCAGTGCATTACAAAAGTACACATAGATTCATGGTCTATCTTTCGATACCTTTCCATTGATGTTACGTCTCATTAACTTAAAGGATCAATATTAAGGATACCAAAAATTCGATTGTCAGTGGGCATGAGACGAGTCAATCGAAAGGTATAGAAACATAGGTCATAGATATGTGTCTATTAGAAGATAGATAGGAAGATAGCAAACATTCCATATGTCCACATATCCATTGGACGCTCAGGTTTGCGAGAGTTTGTTTAAATTTAAATGTCCTGTGTCCGAATTAATTAACCTTTTCCAACCAATTTTGCTTTAATGTAAGCTGCATTACCTATTTGGACCTATTTCAACCTATTTTAGCATATGCTTTCTACCGATGTCTATTCATAACATAGGAAGATTCATATTCTAAGATAGGCCTAACCAAGGAGAGGTTTAGATGGTTTGAGACATAGGAATAAACAAATTCTTTTGACGATCTTTTTATGAAAGCATTATTAAATACAATCAGATGGACAAACGGAAATCGCCATGTCGGCTCGGCTGTTGATGTTGATCAAGAATGTTTCCTTCTTCCTGTTACATACATTTCCACAATAATATACTCTGTGTACCTTTGCTACAGAGTATAAAAATAACAAAGCTATATAGAAGTTAAGAAATCGGGAATGCAAGATCGAAATTCCAATTTCAGCCAAGGGCTACAAACTCGTTCAGGGCCGGTTCGGTTTTTTCAGTGCTCCGATTCGCGTGTTCGATGGTACCGATAAGACATTTGGTGCAATAGTTTTAAGTTGTTTGATGTTTTTTACATTTACAATGATGCCAGTGAACGTTTTATTATTTGAAATACTTGAGTAAGCGTCAGAATCTCGGAGGTAACTTTCGTCATCTTCTGAATTTAAAATACTTTCGTGTCTTTGTCGCACAATACTGAACAGATATCATAAAATTTACTAGATTTCAGAATGCGATTAATCAATCTGAGCTGAATAGAAAATTCAGGTTCGGAACAGGTTCGGCAATTTTCTTTACTTTTAACCGAACCTTAACGGTTCACAGTTTAAAAAAGACAGAATTACGGGTTCAAACCGGTTTGCTGCCTTTTTAAAATATGTTGTCGCGTCTTTCACTAGCCCAAAATACTCGACACATTGCCAGTTTGATATATTTACATTCCTTATGTAACCTAAAAAACAGTCATTGCCCTCGTGCCTAAAAGAGCATTTGAAATTCGTCGTTTTGCATAGTCCCTTGCCACCTTTCGCTCGCATATTTCTCTTACCGCAACAAATGCTGTAATAACTTTAACCACTCCCCTCTTTTACCCCTCAAGCCCTTCGCCCACCCAAACCGAGGGAATGTAATTAAAAAGTTTTGCCAAAGCTGTTGCATGTCAAAAATACCAAAAATAAAAACGAATGGGTTTTGCATATTTTTGCCACCCAACACAAAAAAGAAAGAAAGCAAGCTTTAACAACTGTTATTAAATTAATTTTTGTTATTGGTAAATTTGCTAATAAACAAAGTGCCACAAAGAAGCCGTAAATTGGTTTTCATCAATTTGATTAAGAGCGAATGAATGAATACGAAATGTGCAATCTGTTTGCATTTGTGAATGATGAATAAGGTTCTGTTGGAGTGGGGCAGTTTTTGGGCAGATCAAAAAGTCTCACGACTTTTTTGGTTGTTGTCTTCGCTGTTTGTTCTTTTATTTCTGTCTGTGGCTGGCGTTGAACTTTGCGATCTTTTTATTGTTTTAGTTGCTGTTTGGGGCAGCTGGTTGCGATACATGAATGTATATTTTGTATTTGTATGGTTCATTCAACTCGCAATTGTTGGCAGAGCCAGAAATGCTGTTGGAACTAAAGTGAAGAATGCGGCTTATTGTTTCGATGTAGTTTATTGTTTTTAATAACACAATAAACTGAAATGTATATTAAGTATTATTTAGGACAAGAATGGAATTTTATTGTAAATTAATAAATTCTTTCCCCATGCATTGTTTACTGAACCATAATTTTATTGGACCCTTTTGCGAACGTTAAGCCAATATTTGTTGAATGTTCGTTAAATTAAAATCAAATCAGTAAAGGGACGGAAATGTTTCTTTTTGCCTTTCTCATCTTAAGCATATTACGAAAAATTTAATGTTTCCGTTTTCCACAAACCCATTAATTTGCCTGTAGCGATACAGAATTCTCGCTATCTTAGAATCTACTGTAATCAACTGCATGTCCCACTCCAAATCACACCGTTTATGTCTTTTTATACTCACTTCTGCACATGTCACAGCGGCTTAACCTCAGCACACACGCAGCTCTGGCCTCTCCACAAAATCTAAGACCCAGTGCACTTTTGGCTTTGCTCCATATACGAAAAAACAAACAAAAGCCGGGAAGAGTAAGTCGCTTCCGTTGCCAGCTTTACCGGTTGCCACCAGTAGCCTCATTTCCTTTGGACTGTTGGTGCATTAGAAGTCAAGTGGAGAAACAACAACAGCAGCAAAAACCGTTGCTTTTTGGTCTTGGCCTTAAAAACACAACTAAAGAAGAAATATTATTACCAAGTTAACTTGTTGCGCAAGACACGAAGATGACGCACAAAGCGTATGTATTGTATGTATGTATGTCTGTTTGATTGTAGCTTAAAGGTGCAACGAGTTTTCGTTTTCGGGTTGTTGTCGCTTGCTGTCAGCCCCAGACAGACAAAAGCAAAACACACTCCAAGTCTAAGCCAAAACCAAGTTAAGTCAAGCAGCTGTTTATGCTGCTGCTGTTGGCCCGTTTCGCCGGGCGTTCGGCTGCCTGTTGCACTTGTTTTTCGTTCTCATTCTGCTGCCTGGTTCTGGTTGGCTTGCTTTTTCCACTTGTTTCACTTGTTGTTTATTTTTCTTCTTTTTTTTTTTTTTGTTTGAGCTGGGGGGTTGACTGTTTGACATAATTCGGCAAAATATATACCCAGAGAGTCTAGCGGAAATGTGACAAGACTTATGATTTATGGCTGAAGATGTTGAGTTGAGCAGTTGCAAGACTTAGCACTTAATCTGAAATCGTTGCCGGAATATCTCATTGCAATTGCTTGAAATGCAGAGTAATCGTTATCCTTATCATATTAAGGAAAACTCGATGTTCAAAATAAACAAAATTAAACCCAAATCAAACTCTCAGAAAGCTTTTGAATAACCTAAATATTTCAATAAAATGTGATTGGAACATTGCTCTTCCCCAATCCCACCCTAGAAATGTGGACACAATCAGGAAAAGTATTTCAAACGTTACCCGAAAACAAAATAGCCAAACCATTTATGAGCAAATCGACGTAGCAGTAGAAGGACGAAAGCGCATTGAGAGTCGAGCATGAGCCATAGAGGAGGGCAGTTGTGCTACAGAAGCATGAGTAATTTCCGGCACTAAAGAGGCTTGAAAGTCAAAGCTAAAGTTGGATTGGAGCTTAAACCCACAAAAAGTCATATAATATCTATCTACCCAACTGACAAATATGGCTGGGGGTTATTCAATTACCGTTAAAAGACCATTAGAATAACAGGTAGTGTGATTATTTATTTTAAGGTTCTATTGATCCTTATATAAGCATACTTTGCTTTATGTGCTGTTTCCGACTTACAACTAAATATCAATATCGAAAAAATATCGATACAGACATTTTTTAAATATCCAACAACCGTACTTAATTCAATTTGAAATATCTAATGCGATCCATGAGAATACATCATTGAACAAATT